>VNJR01007122.1:0-19208 GCA_008042585.1 Drosophila punjabiensis
TTCCTAAACTCAAAACCCTATTGCTTGTAGAATTAGCTCGTATGTAGTATGTAGTATCTTAGTAACATAAAATTTTCCTCGTACTTTCCTTTACTTTCTTTCTCACGCGTCTATCTAGAACGCGTTTCGTGCCGTACGTCACACGGCTGCGCCCCTCGGTCGGGTGGGCGGGAGGTGGGAATCGTTGGGACTCAAAAAAAAAAAAAAAAAAAAAAAAAAAAAAAAAAAACAAAAATTGAGCCAAAATCCCTTTTCAGCTCTTGGCAAGAGTTCTCCAGCAACATTTCGGGGTTACGGGCAAAGAAGGGCCATAAACTCGGCTCTAATGCGCCAGCTAAGGATACAAATTACGAAACAATGACGTCAACGTGCCTGTCAACAACTTGGCCAGACAATAGTTTTCCTTTAGGGCAGACAGACCAGGAAAATGCGAGACAAGGGGGCGGGAAGTAAGGCGACTCGCAGGAGGAAACGAAGGTTAGGCGACAGGTGCAACGGACATTTGTGTCGCATACATACAAATTACGTGCGAGATTATGCCGAGTCCGGTTTGGACTAAGCACTAAGGAGCTGGGCGGCAGGAGGCAGGACGAAGCTGAGGGGCCTTTGCCAACGGTGCCAGCGGCACGTACAGAAAATCAACAGAAAGCTAGGTGAGACGGCGATGGTAACGTGACTCACGATCATAGATGTTTTAAAGTTATGTTAAGGCCCCTAAAAGTTGGATAAAAAACTAAATTAAATCTAACACTAAATAGTACCTTCATCCTTTACTATTAATTTAAATTTAATCAACCAAAACTCAAGCCCTTTTCCATCACCAATATGAGTTCGAAAGACACAAAACTATCTGGTACACTCAGATGATAGGTGATGGGAATGGGCATGTGCGAGTGCCTAGAGATGATTTAAATGAGCTCAACATGCAGTTAAATGCAGTCTGATTTGATTACGAGACCCTGGCTCCATTTCCCAGTATTCCTGAGTATCCTGCTTCTTCTTTTTGTTGTTCTCTGGCTGATGTTGCTCCTGCTACTGCTGCTGCAGGATCCTCTCATAGTCATCAACAATCGGGCATTGTAAAGTTCTGGAAACCTCACTGTCAGTCCGAGAACAATGCCAAACGCAGTGAAAACAACAGCCAAAGGTGCGAAAATTAATATTTGCCCTGGAAAACAACAAGCCCACGTAAAGGGGGGTGGCAGGTGAGAAAAGACACAGGTAGGATGAGGCACTACAACCAAACTGAGCTACGCAACAACGAATGCATTGTCTGCCTCACCGCGTGCCCCTTAATTAATTTCCATGGGAGTAAAAACAGGGTTGGCTTAGAGTTTTAGGATAATATCTTAATTAGTTCTAAGTTAAACTGAATAAAACTAATTAAAAATTAATTCTAAATAAATAAATATAACGGAATCTAGCCTCTCAAAAATGTATAATATTTAACTAAACTTTTTTTTTAGATAAAAATTTCTTTTTGCTTTCAAATAAATTATTTAAAACCCTTTTGTAAAATAGGGTAATAGAGTAAAAAGTTTTAATTATTTCCAAAATCTTTCCCATATTTCCACGCTCTTGATTACAAATTTCCTGTCCATTTCAGTTAATTTTGAGCCAATGTAAAGACTTGAGCTCATCTTTGGGAATCGCTTCTCAAGTACACGAATCAAGAAAGTCGAATGGGGCGAACCAGTGAACCGACACCAAGTACAGAGGTTCAAGTAGTTTCCATGCCTGAAACGAACTCCCGAGTCCCCGGGCCACGTCCTGGAAATTCACTTCTCCCCTCCCACCTATGCACTCTGCCATTTGGCTGGTTTTAGATCAAATGCATCACGCGGCTCAGTTTGGGGTTTCAGCTGAGTTCGGCGGATGGCTGGATGGCTGGATGGCGGAATGAATGGTGGTTTCGAGTCCTGGCTGGAGTTGCCTGGCAGCTCAAGGAGCAGAGCCATTGTTGTTGTCGAGAAGGGCGAGTGTTGGGGGGTTCTGGCCATGATATCGAAGGTGGCTTTGGGAGGTGATGCCCTGCGGTGGCTCATTGTTCGACTGCCACGCGAAGGATACGCATGTTAGTGGCAAGTCGGGATTGGATTGGTTTGGTTTGGATTCAAGGCAAGGCAAGGAGGAGTCATCCCTCCTTAGAGGGGCAGGGGGTATGCCAACTTAAAGTGAGCCAGCTTAAGTGCACCGGGCGGTTTCTAAGCCAAAGGATTTGGCTTTGACTGCTGTGTGTTCGGGGGAGAAAAGGGAGAGCGAGCTGCAAGCCACTTCGGATGCGGCTTACTCCATCGGCCACATGATACTCACCGAAAATGGATCCCCTGCAAGTTTCCATTAATTAATTTAATGAAATTTTACCCAGGCCGTCAGTCAGTCAGTCAGTCAGCCAGTCATTCAGTCCGCCATCAAGCCAAGTCGAGTGCATAAAAGCCTTTTGGACAGCTGCATTTCAGAGTTGTTGGACAGCTTTTGTTTAAACACAAGCTCGGCATGTGGGCAAAGTTTTGCAAAAACAGATATCCAAAAGAACAAATTCAATTAATTTAGGTTTATTGAATATTTGTTTACTAATGGAGGAATATAAAGGCGAGAGCTGACAAGCTGAAAGCAAAGATGCTTCCAAAAATGCGCTTATTTCAGAAATAGAGGAAATATAATCTAAAATCAAATTCTAAGTTTTAAGTTTTATTATAAACACATTCCACAATTAATTTCATTTAATATTTAATTAAAATATAATTATATTATTGCAATTAATTGTTTATTCTCCATCTATAAATAATCGTAAGAGCCATTCTACTTTCCCTATTAATCCACACAAAATGGCGAAGCCATTAATGGCCTGCCATCTGGAATCACTCGCCATTTGGCTCACGATAATGGCCTCGTACCCACAGAAATGGGATATCCTTCATTATTTCGTTAGAATCATCCAGTTTCACCTTCGTGCTCATAACGTTGTCGCACAATTAAATTCGAACCGTGAAAGCTTTCAACTGCACTCTGGGCCACAAATTATGGCCAGCATCCCGTCACCTCCCGGCCCCTCGTTTTGGCCCATTCAATGGCAGAACAAATGGCCAAAAGCGGCTGCCAAATGTCGGTTCACAAAACATATACACAAACACACACAAGGATATACAGGACATATACAAAGGGAAGACAGTCGGCCGGAATTTAACTGCTGTGCAGTCGCGCATGAAGATCCGCTGGCAATCCCTCCCCAACCCGCTGTCAATTATGGTCTGTCTATGGACATTAAATGTCATTACGCAGCAACAATCAAAAAGAGAGATACTCGGAGAAGCGGGAAAGCGGGAAAGGGAAAGCGGGAAAGCTCCGGGAAACATCGAGCCAAGCAAAGCATGAAATTAAAATGCGCCTAAGATGTATTCCCAACTGTCATGATGCCGATGACGATGATGCTGCTGCTGCTGCCAGGAGTTGTCCTGGCAAAGGAGTTGCCTTTCCAGCCCAACGTCCTGCTTATAATTCCATTTTTCACACCCAACACTCATTGACAAAGTGTGAAGGACGAGCATTCTTCTTGGCTTTTTGCCTTTTGGCATACTCTTGCCAACAAAGGATGTAGCAGGTCCTTATAATAAAGGCAGAAGAAAAGGTATTAAATCGATTTGAAAATATTATTGTGCTTTATTATAAATATTTACTCTTTATTTAAAAAAAGTAAAATGCTTATTAGGTCATTGGAAAGGTATATTTTTAGCATTGGAAGCCATATGAGAATTGATTTCTTGCTTTATTGAAATACAAGAACTAAATAAATATTAAATATGAATAATATTGTCCCTTAAATGTATAATTTGAGCATTGCAAATTTTTAGCAAAATAATTTCTTATATTTAAAATATTTCCTTTTTCTTTAATTTGACTAAATTGATTTAAATATTTTAATATTATTAATTCAAGTAAGGAATAGAGTATTCACAATTTCCCTCTGCAGTCTCAGCAGGACTTCCTATCTCGGCTCTTGAATTTCCTTCGTTTTTTTTTTGGGAGCCTTGCCAGAGCGATAATAATAATAAAATAAAATGATGAAACTGCCAGCGGCAGTCGAGAGGAGCTACTGCACAAAAAAAAGAAGACTCGGCCAGAGACAATGCTTCTTGGCAGGCTTATTAAATTTATATTTAAATTTCTTGTATTGCGGTTTTTTCGGGGCCAAACGACAGAGAGAGAGCGGGCTGTAGAAATTTAATTAATTTCCAAAACAAAATTGAATTCTCGCCTCATTTGAAATGCAAAACCGACGTAGGAGTCAATTAAATGAATGTCAAAGAGCGGGCGCCGAGCGCTGGCGAATGCGTGTCTCCTGGTTGGTGGGGGTCTCCGCTCCGCTCCCCGGGTTGCCTGTGACCTGCCTCAACAATTCCTTTGACACACGCTGGCATTCCCCAGAAGGAGGATCCTGGCCACCGTGTCCTGCCACTGTCCTGTCGCCTATACTGTTGTTGTTGTTGCTGCTGTTGTTTTTGCCTTTATGGCAGTCGCCTCCTGTGACCGCGCCCCTGTTATTGTAGCCATGGAAATGAATATTAATGCTGGCAGGATCCTGCCAGTCGATGCCGAGAACCAAGGACGAAGAGACGTTGGACAGGACACCAAAGTCCTTTGCCCACAAGGGCTCAGTGCGCACTTTGCACAGCATTAATATTTATCAGGCCGAATTCGGAGTTGCTGTTGATACGCCGCCCCTGTCCCCTACCCCTCACTGTCCTCGGATTGAACAACATATTTTGCATACCCTTTGTCCTTTGTCCATAATATTTCAATAAGCGAATGAATTCGCATCGAGAATAGTATCTGTGGCATCCCGAGAAGTACGAAAATATTCAGTCAAATTTAAATATAAGCAACTCCGTTTTGGATCTGTTCTGTTTTTATATAAGTTAAATGGTAAGAATATCGTTAATTATCAGCCTTTTAAGTTTTTTACTCTTTCTATTTGATTGGTTTTACATGAATACATTGGTTGTAGAATCATTAAAGTAAACTTTAACAATTTTATTTACTATAAAAAGAAAAATATAAAATATAATTATAAAAGAAATTCTTAAATTAACTACCAACAAAATTAATATTCAAATGTAAAAGAGATTGTCCAGCATTGTGGTAAAAAATATTAAAAATATTTCCACCTTATTGATTTGTCAGTTGATAAAAAACTTGGTTTTATTAAAAACGAATTAATTTCAGCAAATTTAAATGACATTCGCTGTCAGTTTTGTCGGTGCAAACAACTGAAAAATAACGCTATAATCCTGGGGCTCTCGAAATCGGCGGCTATCATTAACCGACACTCACTGGAAGGACCCCCCGGATAGCACCGAAAACCCCCCTCCCTTGTGCTGCCCAACGCTTGAGGACACTCTCTTGATATGGGACCATTATCAAGGGTAATGAAATTTACTTGTACAGGAAATAAAATTATATCATTAACACCTGAAGCGTGCGGAGTCACACACCTGTGTGTGCTATAACATACATATATCTATATATATATCGTGTTTGCATATTGTCGATAGCAACGATGACGGTGTCCGAGCACTTATTCCACCCACTGTGCACATATTTACACTGTCTGCAGCGGCGACTTTCCGTTGAATTTTAAAAACACACTTGGAAAAAAACGCATTTTTTCTGTGAAAGCAATGTCAGGGGGGAAGGCGGGTAGGATGCAATTCCTCGATTGTTCCTCGGATAATGCAATTTGTTAACATTGGCTATGCCGTGTTAATAAGCCGGAGTTAAAGCAATTTTCCCCCATTTCCCACGGCCATTTCCCATTTTGCACTTTAATGTTGCACTGTTTGCCGGAAGGTTTGCGGATGAATTTATTCCCGTGGCTCGTTTCATGTCAAATTGTCCTCCGCCGGTTGCCGGCCCGAGGTGCCAGCAGAGGGAACTTAATTAATTAGCTGCCTAAACTTCGTAGAGAAGTTTCCTTCTCCTTTTTTTTCTGTCCACAATCAGATTTCTTTTGAGATTTCTGCAGCTGGTGGCGTGGCTGGGCAGCCGACCAGCAACAGCAACTTTGACCAGGCCACAAGCAACTTGGCCTGCAGCAATACCATCAATGATTTCAAGGGTATTTCAGGGTAATATGGACAATAGACAAGCTATAAATTTGAATGGATGAAGAAGAGCTATCAATATATCTCTAACAACACATAAAAACTACTTGGAAGCTTCTATAAACTTTTAAATTATTTTTATAAGAGAACTAGTTGGTTCCAATCTCATAGAGATATTTCCATTTCCCTTTCCTTAGAGTACTTTGCTAGTCGATACCCTTCCCAGATGATCCCTTGCACTTGTTACTGTTTTTCTTTGGGATTTTCGGCTCGGTTTTTGCCTGTTAAGTGCAGGTCCTGCGTCCTGAGCCGGACGAAGCTTTTGAGTTTTAGCTCCCAGCTCCCAGCTGCACAGCAAGCCGGACTCGGATGCGGATGGACAAAGAGGAAAATCGCAAAAGGTGGAAAGCTCGTCGGGGGCACGGGCAGGAGCGGAAAACTACAGCTCAGTCCTGACCGCAATCGCATTGTGGCATTGTCCACATCGATGGCAGCGGCGGCGCCCTTTATTTTTGTTACCGGTCCTCGGTTCGGTTCAGTTCGGTTCGGTTTTTCCGGGCTTAATGGCCAGCAAAAAGCGAGGAGCGAGGCCTCAAGCCGGGGAAAGCCTCAATTGATTTTTACTTTTGTTTTGCGATTTCCGACAGCTGAGTACGACCGAGAACTGGTCGCCAAAAACTTAACACAAATCCGCAGTAAATGAAAACCAAAGTTGACGAAACTTTTGAGGGAACTTGCCTCGTTTCGCTTCCCTTCCATTCGAGGGAATTAAATTTTAGTTATTAAATCATCAATTCAATCAGACAATTAGGAAAGTTGTCAGCTGCAAAGTTTGCCAGCCACACAAACTTGCTGACATATGTGAAAAGTCAGAGCCCTTCCTTCGCCCTTCACTTGCTCCCTTTTCCGTTTTTCAAGTGACACGAACTTTTCGGAAGAAGAACATTTAACGAAAATATTCCTTAGTTAAAAACTCAATTTTGTTTCTGCCGAGAAAACTCAATTTGTGGCTTTTGCAGTAAACTACAAAATTTTCTCCGAACTGCGGGGGGCATTAGAGTCAACTGCGGTCACTCTGGTTCCTTCATTCAGACGGTCCCTCGATTGATTTCAATTTCATTAACGCCTCAGTCTCCCTACCACCATCCTGGGCTGTCCATCAGTCACCAATCTGTCGGTTTGTTTGTCCGACAGCTGTTGCCAATTTCTGCTTTTGTCTCTGACTTCTCGACTTTCGAGGATTGGCAGCTGGCGAATGTCAAATGGAGGGGCAAGGACGTGGTTTGCCTTCATCACAGGAACAAATTGGTAAATGGTAATAATGAGAGATTTCTCTTTAATATTGCAATCAGACTTCAAAGTAAACATTCACCAATTAAGTTAAGAAACTATGCTTTATTTTCTTTGGTAGGAAGGATTGCTTCTCCGCTTTAAATGATTATTTTATTTCCATTTAGAGCACATTCTACCTTATTCCTCACCGATTCAACTCCTTCTGAAGTCGCAATTGAGAAGTTGATGGAAATTGCCTGCGAGGAACCAATGAAAATGACAGAAATTCCTAGTTCCTGTCTGGACTCCGCCTGGGCATGATTTTCAATTTGTGATCTTAATCAGCAGGTGTCCTGTATGGCTTTCTCCTTGGCATCCCTGCCTATCATCGGCATCGTCATCGTCATCGTCGTCATCAGCATCGTCATAGCTTTTTATTATTTTCATTCGAGCTTGACTGCCTACTAATAGTGGATGTTGCCGTTGCTGTTGCTTCTCCCTGCCTTTGTTGAAAGGTTGCTAGGCATTAACTTTTGTCATTCGGAGCAGTGTCCTGAATGCCGCCCCTTTGTGTCCAGGCAGCCAGTGAACAATGCAATGTGAATTGGCAGGACAGGCAGGACGCAGGACAGACAGGGCAGGGCAGCCGCTCAGTCCTGAATTGGCCCAGTGTCGTCCAGGACCCCGGGCTTATAGAGTACTGGAGTCCCCGAGGCTGGAGTCCTGAGGCTTTGGTCCCTCTAGTCTGTACTGGCTGCCTGTCCCGCTGCTTTTTGGCCTGCTGCTGTGTTCATTTAATTAAATTACACCAAATTGTTTGGGCTGTCCCTTCGCTCACAGGGAGACGGCGAAAGAAATGTGTGGAAAATGATAAAAATATGTTAGATTGAAAAAATATTTTCGAGGCGCCTTTAAGCCCTCGTAATTGCCGACTATTTTCCCCTCATTCACTTTTTCTCACTGCCCCTTTTTGACGGGACAACAATTTTCAAACAATTTTAAATGGAGCATAAATAACATGGTAGAAGGCATTTCCTGTACACTTTATGGGCGGTTGTTGTTTTGTAGGAAATTTTGTGTTTCCATCAATGAAAAAATAATAGTAAAGTTGTTTGAGTAAAGAGAATAGGCAACTAATAATATTATTTTGATGGTTAAATTATAAAATTATTATTATTAAATAACCCATTGAAGCTCTGCTATATATTTATTTGGAATAATACAAGTTTTCCTTGATTATGCATTAATTGAACTTTTTGTATCTTAATGCTTAAAAATTTTAATTTACAGGCTAATTTTAATTAGATTACAATTCATTATAAATTGGGACTCTATTGTGAAACTTCATTAATATATGAATTTTATATCAATCATAACTAAGAAAAAAATGATTTAATTTTAATTCCAAGTTCTTAATTTTTCTTTAATGTCGGAAATGGCTAGATTGACTCGACTGTTGATGATAGTCAAGAATATATATGATTTATAGGGTCGGAATTGGCTTCTTTACTCTAAACGTAGCTTCTGACTAAATTCTAAATAATACCCTTCGAGGGTACAACAAAGACAAAGCCAAATGTTTCACATTTGTGACAAAATTTAAAGTTCTTGTTTGACAATTCAATGCGTGACTGATTCGCATGTGTGTGCGTGTGTGTCTATCTCTGTGTGGGTGTTATTAAAATACAATTGACATTTGAGTTATGAAAAGCCTTCCGAATGCGTGTAGCATGTGTTCATGTTTCCTACACACAAAATTGGGTATATTCCAAAAGACATACCGAGCGCAATTCCAACAAGTTGGCAAACTGAATAAAATACGCAAAAACACAAGCGAAAGGAAAATGAAAATTACACACACAGAGAACAGGGGGAAAACTTTTACACCTCCTTTCCTCTCTTCTTGTCTGGCCTGGAAAATGTAACGTTTGCGGCGTTGCCTACTTTTTCGGGCTGCGCAAATCAAAGTCATAAAATATAAGTTTGCACTGCGTAAATTGTGGGCGTCGAGGCCACAGCTGCTTAAATGTATTTTAATTTGTTCGTGCAGCAGCTAAATGGCGAATACATGAAGCTCAAGTTTTTAATTTTTTGGGAGAGAAGGAGGGGAGAAGCAACAGAAGTCGAAAGGAAAAGTTTATCCCCGCTCCCCCGAATGATTAATCGCAAGTGGAAATCCAGAGCGGCAGCTGGTATCGCCATCTCCGGCAAATCGGACATCCGAGCAAGAGTTGACAATTCGCGCTGGGGTTTAGGTAACTGCGGCGCTCATATTGATCAATCACTGTCACCTGGCCAAAGGAAAATCCAGGAAAAAATCGGGAAAATGAGAGAGAGGGAGATGGGGTAGAAATCTATAAACAATATGATAACCATTTGGCAATAAACTCGAATGTGTCGTCTGGCGTCGTTGTCTCTGCAGCACTTTGAGTGATTTGATATGGCACGTCTATATCGGTACTCGAATATATATACATATAGCCACTCCCCGCAACTCCTCTTTGATTGCGACAAATTTCCAATCTAAAAGGACTGAATCGCCGTGACGGATGCGACGAAAGGCGGCGAGGGAGAAGGAGTTTCCTCCCTTCGCTACTTCGCCAAAAAGTGTCACTTTTTATGAGCGATCATTTGTATTTCCCCCTTTTGCTAGTTGTATTTGCTTGTTTGTCGTTTGTCAATATACACTTTTTGCTCTCCTTTTTTTTGTGTGTGCTCCTTTTCCTGGCGCGCTTTTCTTGTAGCTTCCTTCCATTGTAACTTTATGCTTGTGACAAATTCGAGTTTAAGTGGATTACTTTCCACTGTTGCATGGCGTTCAAGGAGCTGCTTCGATTCCGGATATTCCGTGGCTCGTCCTTCGCCTGATGATTCATTAATTGTCTGGACAGGACACTTGCTACGCAATTAATTTTCATTTTCATTTGCATTTTACGCTGGCGACTGTTGGTCATAAATCCCAGCCGAGATTCGTTCGTAAGTTGTAAAAATTCCAAGTCGTGCTCAGCATTTGTGCTAATGGTCGGTCGCCACCGGCTAATGGGTTAAATTTTGAATGATTGCAAGTTAATTAATAAGGGTTCAGCCGCAAAAGTCAGACGGGGGAATTGAAATGACGTTGGACTAGGAAATTAATTAAACGTTTTCGGTGGCAAAGTTTCGCTGGAGGTTAAATTATGCAAAAGGCTGCCCCAAATTGGGATTTAATTGGTGAACAAAAAGGCTGCCGATATTTTTGTGATTTGATAAATACAAAAATGAACACTAGGATATACAAAGAGCTCCCTCTAATCGATTAATCTGCAAAACTCTAGAATCCTTATAACACATTCCAATTGTATTGCAAACTCCTTTCCCTCTCTGGATATCCTGCCACATCTGCAATCACTTGCCCATTCCCTTTGAACTGGAACCCTTTTCGCATTCTTTAAGCTCTCCCATGTGAACAATTAGTGCCCAGAAGGGTTCCGACCAGCCTGCGACACGTGCGTGAGTTTTCAATTTCGCTTTCCTTTGGCTCTATTTTATTTGTGCGTCCTTTGAGTGTCCCGCACTTGAGCACAGAATGGGAATGGGAGCGCCCTCCGCCGACTCATAAAAGATTTAAGCCTCGCTGCCATTACGAAATGCAATTTGCAAAAACTTTTGATTTCGCTGGCAAGCAGGTCGAGAGAGAGTCAAAGGCCCGCCCGAACCTTTTATTGGTCTCATTAAACGAGAATGTTTTGCGACTCGTGTTTGGACGCTTTCGAGCTTTGAGCTCCAAGTTCCGAGTTACGAATCTCCGTGTCCTTTCGATTTCCAACCAACACCACTTATTCCCGAGTCCGTCCACGTTTCGGCGAAAGGTGAGCGGGTGCGGCGTTGATTTTGAAAAGTTTCTGCGGCCAAAGTCGAGGGTCTCGAAAGTACTCCAAAGATTTGAATGCCCCTCCAAAGCTGACATTTTTCGTTGAAGTGGACGTGATTCGATTTGGATTCGTTTTGGTTACTTGGCTGGCCGGAGGAACCGCCCACCTGGTTCGAGGAAAAACCCCAGGGAAACTTTGCAATTAAGCTGGCAATGAAGCGCAAACAGGAAACCAGGAAAACGCAATCGAAACTCAGCTCCAACTGAGAATCAAATTAAATTTCGGCAAATTATTTGTAATTTATTTAGTCCGAGCAGAAGAAGGGGAAGAGCCGGCTAGATAGAGAGCGAGCGACCCCTCTTCAGATCTGCATATTCATATTCATAGGAAAATTGAATTTTCGCAAATTATTTGCTTGGTTAGTTTTGTGGCTTCCACAAAATTGTTTGCCAGCACACAGAAAGAGATACGAGATATGTATGAGTTGGGGCTTCTTCTTCATTATCCTGCGAGCACAATGCCCCGGCACACAGTCCGTCATATATTGGTAAAACTCTTTGAGTCGAGTCGTAATTGAAATGTGTGATGCCACACACAGGCCGGGCTGTGCGGATGCTTTTCCGAAAATTAGAACACTCCACAGAGCAGTCACAATTAAAAATGATTATTTGTGGAAATATGGTTGGGAGAAAATCGAAGGAAATGACACTGTGTGCTGGTACTATTTGGGTAATTTTGATGACAGGTAATATCTATTTGTAGGCTTTAATAGTTGATTTAATTTAGCTCGATAGTTTTAAGTCGCTACTGTCTTTACTCGTTGTGATTCATAGAATGTTTAATGTTTACTCGTTATCGAGTTAACGTTAACGTTAACGTTAACGAGTTATGTATTAGCTTTTACTCGTTAGCTAGCATAAGACTAGTTTATACTTGTTATTTAAATCTGTCATTCTTCTTCATTCTTAAATTCTAATTTGTTATGATTGGAATAATTTGTTATGATTCGGATTGGAATTGTTATGATTGGAATTAAAACAAAGCTTTTGTTTTCTATTCTATGTCTAATATATAATAATCTATTTCAAATTATTAAATTCCTTTTCTTAGTATAAAATAGTTTACTTTGTTCCTTTGTGATTCCACTTGTTTGATTTATTACTTTATTTATTAATTTATCAAAGAGCTTACAGCAAATCCTAGTAATTCAATAGATAATTCTCTGACATTTCTATGAGAGACCCTTGCCTTATGTGCGGTGTTTCCTCGTCAAAGCCAATCAATTGCCATTCCTATTCCAAGGCAGAACTGACAAGTGCCAATGGCATTTCACAGGACTAAAAATCGATTGTCATTTTGTCATTTTTCTGTGGAAATTTTCAACGCTTTCTGGGCGATTAGGCGCCACATCGAGGATGTAGAGTGTGGAGAGGCGAGTCCTTCTGTCTGTGCGTGTGGGTGTATTGATAAGAACACGATAATGATGTCTAAGTCGCAAAATCCAATAATGAAAATTAATTTCACACACACACACACATACACAGAGGAGTGTAAGCCACAAGCCCTAAAGCAATTTATGCCAATTTGGAGGCAACGAGTGAGAGGGGATGGTGAGCCAGAGTGGGATGGAGAGAGAGTCACTTCCATGCCAGAAATATTTTTGACACCTGCTGAATTCCTATTGACAGCTGGGCACAGGTAAGGGGCAGGGCAGGACAGAGGCAGAGGCAGGGGTTCTTTGGAAAATTCGCGTTTGAATTTGGAGCGTTTCAGGCTCCTGGCATGGTGCTTTCCGGGGCTTTTCCATGCCGCGTGTGTGGGCATACATGAAATTTTTGACAGTTATTTTAATGAAATTATGCAAGCACACTTTCACACACACACACCACTCGAAAGGGGGAGTGAAAGCCAAGGGTTAAGGGGGTTGGTTTCTGGCCTGCAGCTGATTTGACGCGGCTATTCACTTCGTATGTGGGTTAATCATATGCATTTCGGAGGTTTCGCCAGGCGGCTGACGTTCTGCCACACAGCATTTTGGTTATTTAATTAGCACCTCTCCAAGCACACCCACACACAGGCACACAATTAACGCTCACGTGTCCGCAAACATTGTGTGTGTGTGTTTATTTTGGGATAAATGTGTGCTAAAGTTTATACCAAACTGTGGTTAATATTAAAAACCTATAATAAACCTAGGAAAATACTTAAAATTAACTGTGATAAAGTTAGAGTTTCTACAAAATCCTCCCCAAAGAGAGCTTGTACTTTCATCTTGTAAAACAAATTCTAATTTTTCAAGTGCTCTTCGATCTTTCTTTGATTCACTGTCACTTCGACAAGTAATTTCTAGCGGAAGCAGGCTTTCGCTCTGTGTTACCTGATGTTCCTCCTGATTTTCCCAAGTGGCTGAAAATATCCACAAAAATACGAAAATTGTCGCACTGCCTTGGAAATTATCCCCGTGGGGAGGCTGGTGGAGGTGAGCACGTGTTGAGTGGCAAAAAAAAAAAAGCAAAAGGAAGCACGGGGAAATGAGGAAAAAGTACAAACTTTTATTTGATACGTTTTTGATTTGCGTTGTCAGACAATGTCAATGTCTATCCCGGGATCTGTCGCCAGCTCCTGTTCAAAACAATGACAAGTCGAAAAAGGAGCACGCTGAAAGGAGATTTGAGACAGGATACAGAAGCCTGGGGACTCAGAAAAGGGAAAGGCGACGCGACACGACACAAGGACAGACAAATGCGCCAAAAGTCTCAAGTGCATCGTGACACGTGAGTTTTTTGCTGAACATTTCGGTTGAGTTTTTGGTAATTTGATTTCCACACCGAGATTTTCCCGGGGCGAGATGGGAGGGAAAGCCAAAGTTAACGCTACATTTGATGCCAATGGCAAAACAAATGCGGCAACGTGTGAGGAATTCTCAAGTTCGTCCTCCGCCCTTGGATAAGAGGGAAGTGGAGTTTTTCGAAAAGAAGGAGTGTGAGTATAATTTTGCATATTTGATTTTTTTTTTCAAGCTAATAGAAAGAAAATTGCTCGATTTTCATTTTCCGTTACCTGGATAATTGGTGGGAGGATTTGTAATTTGTTTGCTTCGTTTCTCTTTTAGAGATGTTGATGAGTCCTTTTTGATTGGTTTTGCTACAAGAAAAAATGATTGTTAAGTTTTAGAATTTAGTTCTATTAATTTTTTTATTTAGAAAAGCCAATCAAAATGGACTCATCAACCTCTCAAAGAGCTTAATGGTTTTTCTTGTTCTTGAAGATACAATTTTAGATGTTATATGGTATGAACAAAATTATGTAAACTTAAACAATATTAATAGAAAAATTATCATATATAATATATATAATAGGTTCAATTATTTCTTATATTCTAGTTATTAAATATGTTGAATAAATTAAACAAATTGATGCTTTAAGTGTTATTTTCTTATAGATAATTTGCAAAATAAAAAAATAAATAAATTTGGTGTAATAAATAAGTTCAAAAGTATTTTCTTACAATTTTTAAAAATAAAATGCAAATAAAGCTTTAATTTAAATCGATATCTCTAATGATCATATAAGAATAAAATTTAAAAGTGCTTTAGAGATCATCTAGATATTTTCATTTAGAGTACTTGTTTCTTCGACTCTACCACCTATCCTTGCTTTTCACTTGAATTTTTTGAAAAATCAACGCACGTATTTGTCGTTTCCATTACAGTTGTGCTGATTTTGATTTGCTGCCCTTATGTCGGGCTGTCCACCGCCCACCCCCTTGGAAAAACCCGCCAGCTCTGTCAGTCAATCTCACATTCACTCAATCAGTCAGGCCCGGCAGTTTCAGTTAGTCGTTGCGTCAACACTTTGTGAAAACAGGGGGGGAGTGGGAAGGAGTGGGCGGCCTGCAAAACACCTGCCACGCCCACACATTTGGGTTATATGTTTTGTTCGAGTCACGTCTGCTGTCGTTGTTAGTGTTGTTGTTGCTGCTGCGAGTTCTAGCACATTTTTTGCTGCGGACTTATGACTTTTGTGCCCCAGAACTCATAGGCAATTTCCATCCCCTAGCTCAGCTCAGGTGGGCGTGGCACATTTGTCATACTCAAATTTAAAATTCAATTTACTTGCGTCATAAATTTAATAGCACAGCCAGAGGCAACGCCACAGGCACCGAATGCCAGTTGATTTGTCCAAATGCGAGTATGCTCCACATCAACATGCGAAGGGTTGAGATCCTGTGACTGAGTTGGAATGAGTTATATTGGCCAGGATATACCGAGGAACATGTGGAAAAAATGATGGGATCTCATAGGAATATTTTATGAGGAAATCAGGGGAAATAAAGTGAAGAAGAATTCGCGGAAATAAAATGCTGGAAATCACTTTGAATGTAAGGTGGGGTTTAATCAAGCATTCTAATCAAATTTTATGGGTTTTATCTATTTTTATGTCTATAAAATAAATAAATACCAAAATTATATGTATTAAGGTGGCAATAACAAATAAATACATGGTTCCTATAATGAAGACAACATGCTGAATAATATTGCTAAAAATTTGTTTAGATTGTAATTATTAGTAATCTTAAAAAGTTAACTTAATATGGTGAAATATAACACATAAATATAAATGTTCCTTAAGAAATTTAGATATATTCATTAAATGAAAATGAAATTTATTTATAGAAGACTTTAGTTGCCCTCTTTAAATGCCAAGACCCAAAAGGCACCCATCTACACACACCCCCCATTTTGTGCAGCTGACTCTCATTAGGCATATACAACATGGTAATTGCCAAGCTTGTTAGATATTTACAAGACTTTTAATCCACACACAGACAACCACACTCACTCCGACCGGAAAAAAGAACAAATTAAAACTAAAACGAGGGAAAGAAATCTCTGGTCGGTCCCTCAAGGCGTATACGTAATATGCTAAACAAAAGTGCGCCAATTAGAAGGGAAATTCAGTTTTTAAGCCCATTGCTGCCTCCCCCAAAAACCGCAAAAGGCAGAAAGTTGATTTCTTAGCAGGGCCTCAAACTCTATGTTTTTCCCCCCTAAAAAAGAAGGGGGGAACCACAGACCGAACCGAATGTCGGACAAAGTCGGGGCAAGTCTGCCAACCGAGCTCTAAGCCAAAAAATGTTGAAGCAGCCGACCACAGCATTAAGCTGAAATGAGTCTGGATCTGTGTGAGAGAGAAATGGGTGTGCAGTGTGTGTGTTGGGTGTGTGCTGAGTGTTGTCAGTAACTTGTCTACTTGTTGTCTGAATCGTGTGGCAGTTTTTTGGGTCCTGAGAGCCCAAAATTCAAAACCCTCAACGAGAGACACACATATGCAGGAAAAAGATGAATGCATTTCAAATGAAGACAGCCAGAGGCAGGTCAGATTTCGAATACTCTTGAGAAAATTGATGATATTGAATAGGAGATCGGTTTGGTAACAGCTAGAATGTATTATTTGGTTTTAGTAATTGAAACTAGTAAAATATTTACCTATTTCAATATTAAATGATTAGAATTAACATTTTTAATCCCCATAATTTGTACTTTAAGAGTCTTTGCCTGTCAGTCGGTTATAGTTCCATATATCTTGTTTTTCAGCAACTTTTTCAGTTAATCTCTCAGGTAAGAGCACCTAATCTTCGCTTCCTACCCACTCGGGAATAGTTTCAGCCATTTCTAGTTGTATTTATATTTGATGTACATTTTGTGGCTTGGCCAGAGTTTTGAACTGTGCAATGGCCAAGAGGGTGAGGATTGGCTGACGGAAAAGACTGAGTGAAATATTCTGATTTGCGTCTTGTCACGCAGAAATAAAGCTAAAGTCCATTTTAATTGAGTTTTTCTCATGCTGCAGAATGCTTTTTGCAAATTTATGACAGCAGACCAACCGAATAGCAACTGAACTGGACGGAATCCAGCCAAAGCGAACCTCACCGAACCGTAGCGAACCGTATGAATGTGTAATAAAATGCATTTTTAGCCATTTTGTCACATGAGTTTGATTTCATTTAGATTTGGGCACCGACCCCGGCCCCGGCACCGGCTCCGACAGCCGGCAAAATATCAAATGAAATGAAAGCTGAGTTAAAGGAAATTCTGAATGCGAGTGAAATGACATGGAATTTAGTGTGCGGCTCAAAATTATGGTCGAATGTGTGGCAGTTAAATTGAGCTGAGAAATATGGAAAACTTTTTCGTTTCTCCGGGGGAAAAAGAAGGAGCTTCTTATTTTCTGCCCGCTGTATGACAAAGTTTTTCCTCAGCATCTTGAGCTTGTTATTATCCACGTGCACCGCTGCGATATCAAAGGAAACACAACTGGCAAGATTTCGTGCTGCGGATTTCCCACCCATTTTCCACCACTTCAATTGAGCGGCGGCAGCAGCGGCTGCTTTTAATGTTTCTGTTTTTCCGTTTCGTTCCTTTATTTTCGTTTTCATTTTTATTTTGATTTGGCCCGCGGCCTCCTCTCCACACCCCTTGCGGAAAATCTGCGTAATCAACGGCAGGCGGGGGCGAAGTGAAAACGGGGGAAATAAGTTTTGCCGCAAAAATAAATAAATAAATAACATTTCGTATAATAAAAGTGCACAGCCGCCAGACGGGGGAAAACTCGGCAAAACAACAGGAAGCATAAATTTTGTTATTGCAGCCAAAGGAAACCGGAAACGGTACGGGGAAGAAGGTGGAAAATGTGGAAAAATCGGGGGCGAACCGGTCGAACTTTGATGTGATTAGACCACTCGCTTGGCCGGAAATTGTTTAGTTTGAGCGAGAGAGATGGACTTGAAATTATATCAACTTGTTTCGGGGCTGACATTTAATTTTGTTCCAATAAAGTCATTTGGCTGCAAGGCAAGCTCAGCATATTTTCAAAATTGCATACTTCTAGGCTGTTCCAAAAAATAGAATCCGTGCATTACATTAGCATACTTTTAGCAGTGCGCTAACATCCTGTCAGATGTCATGGAAAGGACCTAATCTTATAAGAGGGACCGGAAGCAACGCCGGCTACCTTTATAAATAAAAAAAAAAAAAAACTCCGAGCCTCTGCTTTACAAATTTAGCGTAATTCTAAAAATTTCCTTTCGCCTGCTGCTAATTAATTCAGCCTAAAAGATGCACCATTATATGACGCTTTGTTTTAATTGCATACTTTCGGGATGCACAGTAAATTAGAGCCGTGTTTTATTATAGCATACTGTTTGGGCAATGACGTCATTGGAAGAGTTTGCACCAAAGATTTTATAACAGTTTATAACAGATGTCCGTCCACCTCTTCTGCTTTCTGTTCGCCTGTTACCCAAAATCAGAAAACGGACAATTTGCTTGCAGATTTTCGGGAAATCGAATGGGAATGGTATTGTTGTTGTAGGAAAGACATTGTTTTTGTCAAAATGTGGTTGTTGTAGTCAAGAAAAAGGTATAAATCTGGATAATTGCCAATCTTAAATTATAACAGTTTATACCAGTTTCTGTCGTCGCTCTCCTGGTTTCTGTTCGCCTGTTGCAAAAAATTTTTGAATGGACAAATACAACTTTTCGCCGGCTGCCGAACCTCGGATTTGACATCAGTGATGCCCATCTAGCTATACTGCAATATTGGGAGAAAAGGGCATCTCACTTTCCATCAGTGATGCTCATCTAGCTATTTTTTAATATTGTAAAAAGGGAACTAACTTTCCATCTGTGATGCTCATCTAGCTATATTGCACTTTTGGGACAAAATTGCATCTCACTTTCCATCAGTGATGCTCATCTAGCTATATTGCAATATTGGGGGAAAAAGGCATCTCACTTTCCATCAGTGATGCTCATCTAGCTATATTGCACTATTGGGACAAAATTGCATCTCACTTTCCATCAGTGATGCTCATCTAGCTATATTGCAATATTGGGGGAAAAAGGCATCTCACTTTCCATCAGTGATGCTCATCTAGCTTTATTGCAATATTGGTAGAAAAGACATCTCACTTTCCATCAGT
>VNJR01007125.1:0-19561 GCA_008042585.1 Drosophila punjabiensis
ACATGGCACACAAAAAACTGTTTGAAATTGTAGCTAAATTTGTGGTCGATCTCGGGTTTTGCCCTTAGGCAAAATTGTTTTCTTGAGTTAAGCTCTAAGTAATTCGAAAAAGAAGCTCAGATGATCCTGACCTTACTGCTTTTCGAGTTTTGGTGATTTATACACGAAATGCGGAAGGATACTGATGACAAAGAGATGACTTCCTTCAAAAACGTTTCCATTTCTTATTCTTTTTTTTAAGTAATTTTATTTCTTTGTTACCTTTTTACTCCCAAAACCAAAATACTCCCTACTTAAAGAGTGTTCTGATATCACAAAATAGAAATCCCACAACAAACATGAGCACACACACGCACACACCATACACACACCCCTCAGCGAGCGAGGGAGACAAAACACCATAATCAACCTCGAAAAGGTTGTGTGCCATTTATCAAACAATGTATAACTTGGCCCATTGCCCAGCATCCATAGACCGAGAGTCCATTGCCCATGAAACTTGTAAGTTGGAACTGAAACTGGGCCCTGGGTTCAATCCAAATGCAGCATAGGAAGGCACTCCACTCTGCCCCCATTGGTGGTGTGAGTTTCATTTGGTGGCTCTCCCTCCCATGATGCCTGGTCAGGGGGCGCCTCCACTTCCACTTCCATTGCCACAGCAAATCCACCAATCCAGCGATTCATCCAGCGATCCGCACCACTCGCCGCTCTGGGTCAGACATGTGAGTTCAAACTCATCCGTCAAGTGGTGCGAGGGCTTTCGGTCTTAATGGATCGACATTGAGGCGCGTAGGTACTGAGAGAAAAGTGTGGAAAAGAGGTTTCTAATAATATTAAAAAATCCTTAAAATAATAATATATTTAAATATAGAAAGACAAGTATGCTTACTACATTTTATAAAGTATTAAAAACCTCAATTTAAAGTAAGGACTTTAAAGCTTTATAAGTTCTCTTATGCTATTTAGTAAGTAAAATAATTATAGTTTACTTTGGTCTCAGATAATAATATTTTCTTGCAGTGCACACATATTGAAGATAGCCATGCAGACACAGACTGGGATTTGGGATTGCGATTGGGAATGGGAATTGGAATGGTATTGCGACTGTGGGGCAGCGTCTCCTTTCCTCGATGGCTCATGGATCTCCTAGGCTAGTTGTGTTTTGGTGTTGTCATTTATCATTTGATTCGGTTTTGATTGTTCCAACTCAGCTCCCCTCTCTCTGAGCCATCAGACGCATAATTGTTAACAAGTAAAGTCTATTTAAGCCTTGTTCGTGGCCACGATGGCTGTTGTCTGTTGTCTGTGTCTGTTGCTATTGCCGCGTCTGTTTAATTGGTTCACATGATTTGTAAATTAAACAATTGCGAGCGCGCGAGACTTTTGTAATTTGTAATTGAAAATTGAGCATGAAGAAACGGTGTGAGCTTTGACAGCTTTTCTGGTTGTGTTTTTGTTTTTTTTTTCCTCCGTCTTGTTTCTCTAGTTGTTGGCCGTTGATTGATAATATCGTGATGATGATGATGGCGGGGGGTTCGGCCTGTAATTATATCGGATAGTGGATAGAGTGAGTTCTGATTGAGCTGGCATTGGATTTATTTCTGTTTCTATTTCTATTTCTTTTCCCTCGTAATCGAGGCGATGCCTTTTGCTGCAACTAAGTGTTTTTTTTTTTTGGTTGAAACCTGACAACAACAGGAAGTAAAATCTGAAATTTGATAATGATTTTGAATATTCAATGTGTCGATGGCCGATACTTATGGGGAAATGATTGATTGGAGGACAGACGTCGAGATCTTGATTAGATTGAGACAGTCTTAAGGCTAAGCGGAAAGGTGAAAAATGTTAACCATTCGATATGGTTAAAGTGATGACGCTAATTCGCCTTAAACATATATAGGAAATGTGTTTACAAGGATTAGATTTAATTCTAAATTATAGAAATTAAAAAAAAAACTACATTGAGACAGCAACAAGTTCTAAATACTTAAAAAATGTATTGCAACTTCTCTACTTTATCTATTTTACCTTTATGCATCTTATCTCCATTTAATTTATAACTTCCCCTTAATTATATTTTATTTACTTTTTAAAACCCCTTTTTTCTTGTATTTATCTGCTTATTCCCAGTGATTATTCGCTGTTTGACACTTTATCTTAATTTATCTATGGCAACTCTCCGCTAAATAGGTCCATTGGATCGCATTGAATCGCAGCCACCCGATTCCATGTCCATGTCCATTGTTTGGCATGCAATCTGCTTAAGCCCGGCTCGATCTTTCTCGCTCCTCGCAGCATCGCTTGACTTCGGATCGGGGTCTCCGACTCCGACTACGGCTCTGGGTGTCTGGGTACATCTTATCTGGACAAGGCCTGTGGAGCAAATCTCTACACGCAGTTGCCCCCAGCACACGACCTCTACCCCCCTCTAACTGGGCGCAATGCAGCTTGCACAGAGTCTATATACATGAATATATATCTTTAGCTATATATACAGCTATACTTTTCGCTCATTACAAGAAAAGATGGGTGAGAGAGAGAAAAGCAGACGACGGGGCTCGATCCAAAAGATTATAATTGATTAAGATGAATCAGCGTTGCGGTCAAAATGTTTGATGGGAATATAAATTGTTTGTGGTTTTGTGTAACGATGCAAAAGCGAGAGAGCTGTGGCAATGGCTATCCGGATTCCGGATAGATGGCGATGCCGATGGACATGAACAAGTTGGCCTAACCAAATCAAATGCAGAGAGGCAGCGTTCCAGCTGCAACTTGGGGGCCAAGTGCCGGCCGCCGTGTGCCGCAAGTGCCGCTGCTGCTGATGATGATGCCGCCGTCGCTGGCGGGGCACACTCCGGGGGAGAGAAGCAGCAGAGAAGCAGCTGGACCGAGGGTTAAGAAGGGGACCCGGCCCCCAAGAAGAAGACTTTGGGGCATCATCAGCACAATGCCAAAATGCCACTCGCAAGGCGGTAAATCTAAGCCGTGGTAAATAAATCAATCGCAATACGCTAAGAGAAAAAAATCTGCGCGCTCTTTTTTTCCCATCTCCGTTTCTGTTGCGTTTGATTTCGCTAGTGCACTCAGAGAAAAATATTTGGAAAATTGGGAAATCATTTAATATAAGTTCTGAACAAAGTCTTAGGATTAAATGTACAATATAATATATGATTGAACACTTTTCTTGGCCTTTGTTTCTAAAGCCTAAAAATGCCAAAGAAAGTTTCCTAATTTTAAATGTGAAGTTTTAATTTGTTGTTTTATTACTTCAATGTTTTAACTATTTTTTTAGAATAAACATATTTTATAGAAATTATATTTCAATTGGAAGATAGCTATATAAAGTGAAATCGTTCTTTTGTTCAATAAACTATACTTATTAACTTTGATTTTACTTAAAGCTTTTTCCTTAGAAACTTCTTTTAAAGAAATTAAATTCCACTAAAGAACTTGTTAAATGTGTTAAAAATATTTTTAAAAGTGTGATTTCAATGGTGTTGGTGGTTATGCTGCTGCTGTGGCTATTGATGAGCGGCCATCAATATTTGTCTAGTTCGAGTTTGGAATGTGCCCGGGCCAAGACCCGGACTCGGATTCGGACTCGTACTCGGACGCGGACGTGGATGCAGACCCAGACTGGGACGCAGCTTTGGATGCGAACTGTGTTTCGCACTCGGGGATTCCGAGGTGTGCAGTGTGCCGCATATGTGTTTCGCATCTCATCTCATCTCTTGACTTGATGCTGATTGCGTGTGGCAAACTTCCTGTTTGGCCACCCAAAGCCCCAGCTCTAGCACTTCTTTTACAAGTCTGTGCTGCACTCTGTGCAGATCGAGCCCAAGGCTTGGCCTGGCTAATTAAACGCCCTGAAATACACACCTTCGCCCATTTAGACAATCCGCCAATTTGCGACTCAGCACAGTAGCTCCCTGGGATTGGGTCTTAAGTTTTTGGGTTTATTTGTCTTCGGCTGCCCACGCCTGCTCACAGTCATCATAATAATAATAATCGTTGAACTCCGATCTGATCTCTCAGAGGTAAGGTCTCAATTTTTAAATTAAAATATATATTTGTCATTTATTTATCGATCATTTGCATTCGGCCCGCTTGGGAGAATTGCCTCGGGTCGAATGAGAGGAACTCCTGCCTCTGGTGACGTGTCTCCAAAAGCAAAAGTGACAGCAATCGTGTGACAATGGGTTATAAAGGATGTTAAATACTCTGAAAAATACTGTTTTATAAGCATATTGTTAACCTTTAAGTATAGGTTAAGGTCTTGTATTAAGGAAATTAAATATTTTTATTGAAGAGAACTAAAGTGCAGGTATATTTCCATTAAGAACTTTTAAAGAACTTTAGCATGAAAGTCTTTCAAGGCACTCTCTTGATCCTTGGATATTATTAGAGCCCTTTAAGAGTCCCAATAATATGTGAAAGCCTAGGGACTTGTTTCTACTTCTGGCACATATCCCCAGTTTCCAGCTCATGTGAGGCAATCTAACAAGTAAGTCTCTCTGGTCGCCAGCCGACGCATGTGGGATGTTAAAGGTGAGGTTACAAGCGGCAAATCTGCGGAACCAGACAATAGACCCAAGCCCCAGACGCAGATTCTTGTGGTACAGTTGAGGTTAAAATAATAGCACTAAAAATTTTGTATTTTTGATCAATTGTAAATCATAGAAAAGCTTAATGTTTGACTCCAAAAATTTTTTTTCCAGATAAGAAAAGTAAACAAATATTTTTATAATTGAAATTAGACTAAAGTTGATGATGTAAAGGGTATAATAACCATTATCTGTAATTTGAAAAATTGATGAAGAATTCTATAAAATAAACACTTTAAAAAACAATGATATTGTACTAGTTTACAGGTAAAATAAATAATATAATTTTGTAATGATAGGAAATGAAAATAAAGGTGATATTTTACTATATATGAATCTTAAAACATGGGAATATAATAGTAAGTAATATTTAGGTGTCTTAAACAGTTCTATAATTATAATCCAATCTTATTCTATTTGGCAATAACAAATATTGTAATCTATAAAGTACTATAAGAAATACAATAAGTATTTTCAGGTGGCTTAAATTACTTTTAGTGCTATAATCTTAACCGCTGCTGTTCATTCACAGCTAAATTCGCAGACCGAACCCAACTCTTTACTTTGCTGGCTGCTCGCGTTGTTCCCGTTTCATTTCTGCTGGGCCCAAAAATCCAAAACTCGAGCTCATATGAACTCACCGTGCCACACACACATCACACACACTCAGACTCCTCAAAAAGCGCAGAGATTTTGGGCTCGGCGATGACAAAGTGAGCGAATAAGCTACTCAGACTCTGAGACTGAGACTCAGACTGAGGCTGAGACTCAGGCCGAGACAGACAGGCTGGACAGACGTTTAATTGAAATAAAGAAGTTTAATTTAGCTAAGCGAGGTGTTGTTGCTGCCTCGAGTGCAGTGGAGTAGTTTTCCGTTTCCACTGGAGTGGCGTTTCGCGTCGAGAGTGCGTGGGAACATGGCAGATACTCGTACGAGTGCGAGGCACATATGCAGGAAAGATTATTAGCTTAGGTTGCATGCCCCTTGTCCCTCATTTTCCCCTCTTTCTTTTCATCAATAAGTGGCGCCACACACCGACACACAGTTGGGAAATTCTGGGTATTTATTTACCATTTATTTATGCAGCAATTTTATTTCTTAGTTCTGAAGGTAGTAGGAGAATGTGATTTTGAAAAGGGAAAGGAATGATAATATAAAATAAAACTTAATTTTATGCATACATTTTCACTGTATTTAAATGTATATTGAATTTATTAATGGCTGAAATCATCTTTTCCTGTATTTTTGAGAGCTTGAAGAATATGTTCGAGAAAAAGTACCCATCGAAAAACACAATCTTATAAGAATTCTACCAAAATAATTGTTAGGGAATATGAATACAAATTTTGTGGAAATACAAATAATTCTTACAGTAAAAGCTTTTTGAATTCTTTTAACAAGTTTCTATAAAATTTCCACTTAGTAAACTTTTAAATCAGATTGAAATAAATCTATTAAAATCTCTTTTTAGAGATAGACCAACATTTTTTCGAGTGTCCTCAGGCAGAGTAATGGTGTCGCCTTAAAGTCTTGGCTCGAAAATCGCATTATTACGCCACAATTACACAAGTTTACTCGTATTTTTGTTGTTAGTATTTATTCCTTTTTTTTTTTGCTGAAGCTTCCCCTGCACAGCTCCTCCTCAGCGCCGCATTGGGGTAATTGCAATTGAAGCGCAATCAATTACTTACCATCCGATCGGTTTCGTTTCCCCGTCCAAGAGTCCAACTCCGAGTCCGAGTAAAAGGTGCCCGCTGACCAGCCACATGCTGTGAGCTCCCAGATCCGAATCCGAGACCAAGAGCGAGTCTGGCCAAGATCTGGTCGCTGAGACGCGCTTAAATGGAGCTAAGCGCGCAGGTTGATTGCGTGCAATTTATTAAGACGCGCTAACAAGACGTGTGAATGACCAAAGCCGAGCAGGAGCGGTGTACTGGACGTGTACTGGATCTGACTCCCAGCCTGTATCCTGCCCCTTGCAATGTGTAATTGCGTCTTAACGCTCCTGGTGGTGCCTGCCTGTCATCCGTTGGCGATGGCCCCGATCGCCAATCGCACCAATCGCCGGCATTGTGTAAACTTCGACTTTCTGTGACTCCCGGAACACCTTGCCTCACATGTGTGGCGCTATTTAAATTGATTTTCCATCTAATCACAGCTTACAAGTAAGTTTTCTGTATGTATTTTTAGTTTTCTTTGTGGGGTAGAAAGCGGTCAGGTGAAATGTGACTTCCATCTCGTGGAGAATAGGATTAGTCTGGTCAAGGATCGGTTTGCAGATGCCTGAAATGATAGTGATACTAAAGCGAGCTTTAAATATAAGTGGGAATATTTTTTATGTAGTGTAAAAATCTTCTAGAAATAGTTATAAGTTTATTTTAAAGTAAGAAACAGGAATTAGAATTTATTTACTATTCTTTATCGAAATGTAAATCTTTAAATAATACCTGAGTTACCTTAAGTTACCTTAAGTATCCTTTTTGTTTGTATAAATTAATTAGAATAAAAGAATATTGTAAAACCTACAAAAATTACTAAATAATTAATAGGGATTGTTAAATATATTATTCTATAATATTCTCTATTAGTTATTTTTATTACCACTAATCTCCAAAATATCCTTTCATCTTAACCTATCACACGATTAATCAAATGCCTCATAATTAATAGTGATGCCAGTGAATTGCTGACATCATGACCCTAGAAGGACTAACTGGGCTTTCCAATCCATTCACCTGGCCAATTTAAGCAGAGCAACCTGACCTCCTGTCTCACTTTCCAGGCGCGCACACATTCTCCAGTCAGCCAGACGATGGCCTATCCTATCGGCCAGTCCATCTCCTGCAGCTCCTCCAGCTACAGACGAACGGCCTGGGCTTTGAGGACTCACAATCAGTGTCGTTTGCTGTTACCACATTTACCACGACAATCCGAATCCGAATCCGAATCCGAGTCCGATTCCAAGCCACCCACGCCCCCCTTTAGCGGTGTCTAGTACCTCAACTAAAGAAGCCCATTACTGTCTCATTCCCGACTCATTCAGCTCGTTTAGCATTGCTTCAAGTCGGAGTTGGAGTCGGAGTTGGAGTTGGAGTCAAGGCTAATCTTCGAGGGGTTGACTGACTGACTGCCAAAGGGGGACTGTGAACTAAGTCTGAGATAACACTGAAGAAAACTAAGCCTATAAACCATTAAACTCTACTAAAAAAAGTATTTTGAATTTATAGTTGAATGCAATTTAAAGATCTGCTTTTAATATTTATATAGAAAATTTTAAGGAAATTTTCCTTTGCTTAACAATAAATAATTTTGGGGAATTCCCAATTTATTTTCTTATTATTTATTGCTTCTCTTTTTGCTGAGTGTATGAATGCAGCTCTTTAGACGACGACATTGGCGACAGGCCATTGTTTTGACTTATTGCCTGGGTTTTCTTTCTGCAGCCACAAGATTGATCTCTGTGCCAAAGCCTCCTTGCAGCTCTCCCCTCCTTCCCCCCTTCGGCTCGTTCTTGATTTCCCCGGTTTATTTTATATATTTTTTTTATTCGATTTCTGCACCGACTTCGACTGAGTCTCGTGCACTTGCCTGCGGTTATAGTGCTCGATGTGGTGTACCGGGAGACGAGGAGACGGAGGTGGACCTGGCCTAGCCCATGAGTTGTTAAATGTTTAACACGTGATATGACAAATAAATTACATATGATCAACAGATGGGCACCGTGGCACCACTAAAATATAGGAAACAGGAATACGGATGGCGGCTATGACTTAATAAAACCTTTTAGGCGATCAATCAGCCTCTTAATGCTGTTTGCCCGTTGTTCTACATTCATCATCATCGCTGCGATGATCATCATCATCGCCGTGGATCTGGCAGGATCGATCAGTTGGCCTGTCTGCCACATTGATTGCTTGATGCCTCGTTTATCATTCGAGAATTGGTTATAATTTTTTCCAGAGATTGCAGGTGAATGATGATCTTATTGCGGACTGATTGTAATTGATGGGATTGCCGGGCATTCGGACAAGTGCGGTGCTCTGATTTTATTTAATTTTGAATTTTCATGGTACAAAATTATTATTTTGTTGAGTGTAAAAAGCTTTTGTTTTAATTAAACCGGAACGTGACGCTTTAATTAGCCATAAAAATTTTGCTTTGAAATACGGCATAACTTTCAGTACTTTGTGTGTTCTCTCTGAAGTAAGATCTAGCTAAAAATGAATTGTCAGGCGCTTGGAATGTTGCTTGTTATTTATTTTGTTCCTAACATACTCATATCCCGCGGACAGGATATGAGCACGTCTTTTGGTTTTCCCCGACTGGGTGACTCCATATATACGCAACACATTTCCATGGATAGAAAATCTCTGCAGAAAGTCTCCCACACCACGGGATTCTCAGTGGACGACGCGACCATCAATGCGGTCAAGTTCAAGGATATATGGAAAACAGGCGCCAGGATCGAGCTAATGGGAAAGCCACCCTTCACAAAATTAGAGGTCAAGTTCACTTCGATGATCAATAGAGGCTACTACTTTATCATGGAGGTCCACTATAGTGACAAGTCGGATGAATTTTTCAATCAGATAATTTTAGTGTGTCTTTTTTTATTTTTTCTTCGTTTATTGCATTATCTGTATCAATTGAACAATAATATTTATATTCATTAAAATTATATTACTTTATATTTACTTTTACTGTAAAGTGACTTACAAGTCATGATATCTCTCCTGACCTCCAACTGTGAGATCTTCATTAAAAATCTTTCACATTTCCCTTGTAAATATCTGCAATCTTTTACTACCGTGTACGCATAAATATTTAGTGTTCCTTTCCAAAAAAAAAAAAAAAAAAAAAAAAAATAGATGTTGCTACGCTTTTCCTCATTTGGATTTATAGAGAAGATCACTTGATGCAATAAAACACTTAAGAGTCGGAGGCCATTTGGCCCGGAGTCTGGTAACGTCTGTGCCAGACTCGGAAAATGCCGGCCAATAAGCGATGCCTTGCATGACGAATAGAAAAACTAACCCAAAAGTCACGCTAATAGTAAATTGAGCTCCATTCCAACTTCGACTGGGACTTCGGCGGCGAATGCAACTCCCAGCACATGGCAACCCCAAATTGCGAATATTTCTGCAGCATATGCAACAATTGACACCCTCTAGGCACACGTCGTCGTCATCGTCTCCGTCGTCATCATGATCGCCTTTGCCGGCCAGGAAAGTTCCCAAGATTTGGCCAGTTGCTTGGCCTGGCCGGATGGTTATAGTGATGGTGCCTTTGGTGGCCAAGCAACGGTGGTGGCGGCGATGATGATGATGATGATGATGATGATGGCGGTGGTAAAGTGGATTAATGTGGCATGAAATGATTTGGTGAAATAATGCAATGTTGTTGGCCAGTGGACACCGGTTCGGTTCAGTTCGGGTTAGCTGGGTTCACTTGGAAAAATATTGCCACTAATTTAGGGAGTTTTTAAGTCTTTTAAAATATATTTTACAAAATAAATGAAGGGAGATAAAAATATTTAACAGCAGCACTTGAAATGCTTGTTCTTTATTTTAATTTAAAAAAAGGTAGTAGATGCAGAAAAATATATTTAAAATATTTAAAAAGTCGCGATTGCTTTGTTTTTTTTCAGAGTAAATCTGTAGAATCCCTTATATTTTTTCGGATCCTAATTTTGTTCAAGTGAACTGCTTTGGTTTCGACTGCAGTCCCAGCTGCATCTTCCTCTTGAACCTGGATTTTTCAACTCTCACACGCAGCCTCCCAACTCTAACGAGTTTTGCTTTTCTGCTACTACCTGTACGAAAAATTTGCACAATTTTCCAGGCCCGTATGGGGGTTTGGCTCTGGGTTTCGGTGGCTTGGCTTAAAGATGGTAACTTTGGCGAGTTGGCCAGTTGGTCGGTTGGTCGGCTGGTGGGCATGCAGGGCGAATTCCCAGGCTTTTGATAACACAATTTGGTGCCGCAGACGACGGCTTCGTTTACCGCAAAGTGCATGTGGGTTCGGGTTCATCGTGGCACCTTCTATTCTTGTCCCGACTTCTATATGCGTCTGCTATGGACCCATATGGGTTTGGACACTGAGAAAAAAACATAAGAGATTCTAGGTTAAGTATTATTAAGTATTTGTCTTTTATTTTATAATACTTTAAAATACTCTTCAAAAGATAATAGTGAAAGGTTTTTCTCAGGATTACGAAATTCCTTTAAAAAATTTTCTCGTTTACACTTTTTTGGTATTATAATATCATTTAGGAGCTTGTAAAGTTGTGGTGTCATTTGCGGCCTATAAATAATTTATATTCTCGATCTAACCTAATAGGTTAGATAATGAAAATTGCAGATGTGCAAATTTAATCACATAATAAAACCTAACAGAAGACAACCCAACTTTCCATATTGAAATTAGTCCTTTTTGGACTTAGTGAAAATATTTTTAAGCTTGGATGTGCCTAAACAATTATCTTATAAAAATATCGACATTTATTGACTTAAAGAATGTTAATATTTTAGGACTTCTAGAGAACTTCATTAAAAATATCTATAAGGTCTCAGTTAAAATATTTTTTTTCCAGTGCAAATTCCCGCGTTTAAAACCTTACTAATAACCAAGACCCACAGACCTGTAAACTTGTAACGGGTCAGTTTCTCCTAGAAATCACTGCCCTGTCCTCTGGTCTCACCTGAGTTTTTTTTTTATTTTTTACCTCTTGATTTGACTATGCAAAGTCTGGCCAGTGTGTGACTCACCTGGAAGGTCTCTCTAGCTCCCCGTTCACCTGTCGCTTGCAAGAATGTCGGCCGAATTGCTTACACAACTTTTTCCAAGGAATTCCATTTCAATTAGAGATTTATCGTTTCATTATCGCTCGAAAGCTGTGATTTGGTTAGGAAGCAGCTTTCATATATTAATTAGTCGCTTCTAGTGAACGACAGCGATATAAAAAATCTCATTAAAAAGGCAGTATTAAAGATGATTGGTTTATATTAGAAATGTGTGGGGAAAACAGATTTTATGGATAGAACTTAACTGACTAGAATGTGACTAGTTTGTCATAGAAACTACACTAAGTTCAAGTGTTTAAGGTCACAGAAATTATACGTTTCGAACATTAAAAACATGTTTTTAAGAACTACTCGCTCTGATGATAATTATAGACAAAGGTGTGATTAATACAGGAGTAAGTAGTAATATCACAAATAAATAATTAAATAAGTTAATTAATAAGGAAATTCAATTTGAATAAAAGTTGGGTTATTTATTTTTTTAAAGGTTTTATAAACAACTTTAAGAAAACCAACATTTATTGTACATTAGCTGTGAATTTAGTAGGAATTTCTAGTCTTACTATAAGATCAATATACGACTTTTGTGATGGTAATATAAATTTTGTTAGATTTCTAAATTTTTACTCATCAGCAAATCATAAATATTTATTTTGTCACCTTATTAAATCTATAAAATATACTTTTCCGCACTTCTTTGTTTATTTTTTGCATTGTTTTTCTTTCATTAAAATTCCTTGAGTTCGTGAGTGATCTGCAAATCAGACCAACTCCCACACCGAGCTCGACAGCCCACCTCATTTCGGTTCAGTTTGGTTTGGCTGAGATCAATTCCCGCCATCAGGCACAGGAGGCATCATCAGCCATGCACTTCGCTCTTCGTGCTCTACATAATTCATCATCAATCCACACAGTCAGCGGCAAAAAGTTTCCTCCTCCTGCGGGCACAACAAAAAAAAACCAAACAAAAATTCAGAAAGAAAAAAATCTGCCGGCACTTTGGTTGAGCCTGCGATATTTCCAATCAGACAAAAGGCAAAAATATTAGAGCAATTTCCTATCGAGCCGGGCCGAGAAACCTTTAGCTCTTTTGGCATATGACTTATTTGCTTGGCTCTGGAGACGACGGGTGGAGCTTGGGATGCTGGATGCTAGATGCTGCTGGTGCGGGGAGCTGGATCAGTGGCTCTGTGGGTGATTCTGTCCAGTCTGCACCTACAACTTAACGCCGCCAACTATCAGTTGAGATGAACGCCGGCGATGGGTTGCACTGGGAGAAGTAGGAACTATATTTTTTTTTTTTTGTGACAAAATAGCTTTTGTTTTTATCTCAGATTTTTATAGTAATTTAATTTTCAAGGTAAATTAAATAAATTGCAGAAGAAATTATACTTTTTAGTATAGTATCATTAATAACACTTCAAACTCTAAAGAACAGTCAGCATAAGAAACAGAAGTCTTTATAATGGCTCCATAACATAAGAAGATGCTAGAAATATATATCTATAAATGGAAAATTGGGTCTAAGGTAATTCAACATAATTTTGAGATAAAAACCAGTGAAACTAATGAAGGCTTAAAAACTAATAAGACAATTTTAAATTCTTGTGAAACAAACTGAACTTGTTCACTCTTCGAGTTAAATTTTATTTTTATAGATAAAAAAAATCTACCTGTTTCAACAATTTTTCCCTGTGTATCGTCGCACCTTTTTGCCAATTTAAGTTTTGGCCGGCATTGCTTTAGTTTGGCTTAACATTGCGATTGGATTTCGTATCGTATGTTTCCTTTTTTCGAGTTCGTTTCGGTTTCCTCGCTCGCAGAGTCAACTTTGGCATGACTTTTCATCGCTGTCGATTGTCGTGATCAATTGAGAGCAATTTATTATGAAATGAGGGTGAATTATATGAATGAGCGTCGTCGTTGAGGGAACTCCAAGCTGCAAGCTGATCCGAAAAAAAAAATGGCAACAACTCCAGAGCTCTTCTCTCGTCTCTGCGTTAAGCGCCGCACAATTCTTTTGATCTCTCGGCGGTTATGAAAAATCTTTCCATTTTCCAGCCGTGCCTGGGCTGCCTTTGATGACTTGTTGCACTTTGCATTCGGCCTGAGTTGTGAGTGTGATTTTTAAAAGTGTTTTACATGGGAATCGACATGATATCCAACAGCCAGCCAGCCAGTCAGACAGTCAGCCATCCAGTCAGCCGGCAAACGATATCTCCGTGCATTTTTTTGTGTTTTTTTTTGGTTTCTTGCCTAGTTGTAAATTGTCTGTCGACAATTATTTTATTATGCTGTCAACACTTAAATGTAATAATGCCAATAATATTGTTTTATGACAGTCGCAATATCTTCAGTGCCTGCCTGGCTGCATTTTCGATATTTTCCTTGTTTTTCCCCCCTCTAGACCACTGAGCGAGCTTTTCCATCGTGCACTTTGGGATCGATCTCGGGGCGATCGTTGGCGGATCGCAGTGTGGGTTGCTTTTCCGATGCTTCTCTGATGCCTTTTGCCTGCCGGCTCTTTTTCGGCTGTTTAATGTCGGTCTAGTTGAGGTCTCCGCCGCTTTTTCGCTTTTCGGTTTCGTTTCGTTTTGTTTCGTTTTAGCCCGGCTTTGAGGTCAGCCATGATCTCGGCTTGGATCGGATCCCGCGCTATGCATATAGTTAGTCTGGGTGACGGTGGGAATTCTAGTCTAAACCAAATCCAAGGCACTTTAACTTTAACTGCGCTCGCCCGCTTTTCCATTCAGTGTTCTGAGGCCGTTACTATTTTTTATGGCCTCCACTAGTAATTGGTTCATTAGCCCTCCAGTAGCCAGTAGCAGTCACAAAACAGCGATGAAAAAACGAAGAAAATGCCAAGCAATTAGATTGGTTTTTGGCCAAAAATAAAAGGGGGGAAAAATACGCAAAAAAAGATACACAATTGGATTTAATGGGATTTCGGAGACTGACTTTAAGTAGTCCAATATACTTTTTACCCTTTTGATGTCCGTCAATTCCTTAATTTATTTAGAATGGTTTTAATTAGACATTATGGTCAAATTGCGAAAGAAAGCTATTTTCGAATACTCTGGCTCGTTAGAGGTGTGAAAAACATATAATAATAAAAATATTAACTGGCTCTCTGATCTTTAAATAATTATTATACTGTAAATAAAGTTTATGTAATAATAAATAAATACAATAAATACATAATTAAATTTCAAAGAAAAACCCGAATTGATCACTATAAATATTTTTATAGAGTAAAAATTTTTCAGAATGTTATATCTCTAATAAAAGCTTAACTTTCTTGGGAAGTTTTTACTTTAAAGCATACAAACAATACTCAAACTTTAAATTAACTTATCTTTTTCGGGAATTTAAATCTATATATTTAAAAAGCAGTTTTTTTAAGTGTCTCCTCACATTGAAATTTTTTTCCCCATTTTCAGCAAATCTCTTAATTACATTGCCAATAATCCTAAAAGTAGCATTCGCTTTTCTCGCTCGTCTTTCAAGAATAGCTGTAAACATCTTTCCCAGCTGGATTTCTTTAGATTAGTTCCTTTTAAACTCTTTTACAAGCTGAAATGATGACAACAGTTAGAAAGCCTGGTTAGCATCGCGTTAAGTATACGACCTGTGGCAATGGACTCGAGACAACCATCAGCAGCTGATTTAAGCAGTTAATGGAAACGTGGGTGGTCAGCTAATTTTTAAATCATCTTTTTTATGGCTCCCAGAGTCCTTTCTCCCATCTGTGCATTCACCATTGGGACCATACTCCGTCTCTAGACGACTTGCACTGATATTTCCTCACATTTATTTGATCCTCGAGGAACTGCTATTCATTCTGGCCATTAACTTTGGTAGGGTAGCAACGAAAAATCATAAAAAAGCCTGCACTAACGGATTTTCTAATCTAATAATTGCAAAGAGAAAAAAAGAAGGAAGGTGGCGAGAGAAGGTAAGTCTGGTGAGCAGCTCAAACTTTTGGGTTTGTGTCAATGCCTTCGGACTATCAACTCAGGGCCATCGCAGGCGGCAGCTACCATTGGAAACAATAAATAAGTGTCTGACCGTTGCATTCAAAAGTTGTTACTGCCGCAGCTCTTGGTGTTGCTGTTGCTTGTGATGTTGCTGCTGCTGCTGATGTTGCTGCTGCTGCTGTTGCATTCAACCTCATTTCGTGCAGATGCTTTTCGTCTGCGGCGCGGCATGGAAATGTGTGCGCGTTTCAAACTAAATTGCTTTAAATTAGCTTTTCGATGCTTCTTTTTTTGGTTTTTTTTTTCTCTCAGTCTTCAGTACTGTGGCAAGTGGCCGGCCGAGCAGGTCTTCATTTGCGCCGAACAGCAGCGATAGCAACCATGCACTTGGAATAAGTTTAAATATATTTAATTTAGGCAAAATGCTTTAAGACTATATGTTTAAATATAAATAAAAATATTACATTTAAAACCTTATTAACATTATATTTTAATAATTTAAATTGTATATATATATATATATAAAATTTTGTTATACTTGACTTACAAGTTTATTGCAACTCCCATAATTTTATCTTCTTCAGAGTACATTATTTCTTTACTTTCTCGCTTGTTTAATATTTAAGATATATATACCCATTACTTGTAATGTAAAAATATCTTTTTAAATCTGAAATATTTTTTGATATACCCCCTTTTTGCTTCAGTGTAACTAACAGCAATAGCTACAGTCGCAATCCATCAATCCATCCTAGCTAGCATTCGGTGTATGAGCTTCTAGAGCCAGTTCAAGTGCCCGGGTCATCATGGATGCTTCCCCATCTGCCGACCTCCAGCTTCTACTGCACCTTACCCCCTTCTCCTAACCTCCTCTATGTGTGTGTGTGTGTGTGTGTGTGTGGAGCGGTTCGCTTTGTACTTTTGGCTGCTGCCGCCGCCGCTTTTGGTGCGCTTTTAGCCAAAGTTTATGGCACTGGGCGAATGCACGGAATGCATGCCGCATGCAGCATCCCAACTTGCAACTGGCAACCTGCAGCAAGGCAGCATCCACTGCCGCTGTGGTCCTCCGCGCCCAACTGCGGCCCATAAAACCTGGCAAATCTGCGTATTTCACATGTCAAGATTTTCGCGAAAACAGAGAAGAACAAGTGCAAGATGTGCGACGCTCCCCGCTTGACAGATTTATGGAATTTGCAGCAGCAGCAGCAACTGCTGCATCTGCAGCATCTGCAACAGCCTCTGCAACATCATCAGCTAAAGACAAAAGCCATCGTCGTCGTCTCTGTGTTGGACTTTTCAATGCGGAAAGGTTAAAGGGATCCACATCCCCAGCGAGAGATTCCCCTCGGAACGGACAAGATTAGTAGGTGGTCATGCAATTTCAGGGCAATTAAGAACAATCAACGAGTTTTGATGGATATGAAGGGAAGCTCGACTCGGTTTACAGTTATTTCAGGTATGCCTTATGAAGAGATTCTTATGGGATTGATTCTTAAGTACTTTTAAGGGAAATAGCAATGAGAACTCTGAAGGAAGGGGATATAGTAGTTAATCAATTTTATATTTTGCATTTTCTAGTCATTTTTAAACGGTTTAAAAACAAAAAGGAACTTAAGTTGCTTAGTTTCTTAGGTTTTAGACAAGTATTTAATGTTTTTCAGAGCCTTTTGAGCACTTTTTATTATAACTATTCAGCTTCCAATCTATTTCTATATTTAATCCCATTACTATTTGGCATATTCCCTGTAAATCCTCTGGAAATATATCTATTGTTGTCCAAGTGATGATCTCAATTATCGCTTCACTTGATAAACCTTTTCAAATCTATATTTAACTGGGACTGCCAAAGCAAATCTTTCTTCTCCTAAAGCTCAATTCTTCTCTCCCGCTAATTGCTTTGGCATCAGCCTTTTGTCGGCGGGATTGAGCACGTGCTGCCCTCCAGAATGGCCTTTGTCCGGCTGTCCACCCCCTTTGGCCATTTAGCGGCACTTGCTTTTATGGCAACCAAAAAAAGAAACAATATGAAAAAGAATATTTCTTTTTGGAGCGTACAAGAAGCTAAATAAAAATAAGAGCCGCGGGTCAGAACTGGTAGCAAGTTGCGCGCCTCTTCGCCGGATCTGTAACAATTAGTGCTGCGGCTGCTGCTAGGAGCCTTTGTTTGGCTTTTTTTCTCTTGGACGGGCCATCATTAAAAACTGCTTATAATTATTTGTAGAACGAGACGCGCGGACTCGCCCGCCGATTTGAAAACAATTAAAATTCGAAAATGGTCAGCCAGCAATTTCGGCCATTAATCAAAATTAACGCCACATGCGCTGAACGCTAACCGCTGATCGAAGTCCGAAACTGTGCGATTTTTGGCCAGAGATTTGGAGATGGCAACTGACTGATTGGGTTTCCGCATTGATTAAAATAAAACAAAAAGAAAAAAAAAGCAAAGCAGAACTCTCCACGAAAAATTGGTAGATAAAAACCGAAAACCGAATTTCAAGCAGGCAGGAATTTTGATTTATGTTTCAATTTAAGCATCTCGGACTGAGGACTGACGAACGAATTTCGATTCTGATTTTGGCACCAGAATTTTCCGCCATTTGTTTGGGGGCATCAATCATAAGCCGACTGCACCTAATGAACTTTGAGGCCAGGCAGTTAACGCTCATTAAAGTAGCCACCGCCACTAATCATATGGGGCCTACTTCTGCGGCTCGCTTATAGACCGGCACAGAGAGAAAAATAAATTATTTTCTATATATATATAAATTTTGTGGGTATATCTCATCAGAAGATTTAAAGAAGTTTGATTTTAAGACATATATTTTATCTATAATTAAAAATTAGGGATTAAAGTACAGAAAACTAAGTGATCTGGGCTGCCAGGACCACACTTGAAAGTACAACTACATGCCACAAAAACTGAGTCAAATATATGTTTGAAAGAAAAAACAGACTAAAAATAGTACTTTTTAATTATTCTTAATTAAGTTAGGTAAAATAATAAAAAAAATTACCTTTAGATTAGTTTAAGGTACACTAAATATATCAATTAGATATAAGAATTTAAAAAAACAATTAGAAGGGAAAGATAGCTCGTGAATGAAGTTTATTGATAGTTCTTTAGGTTTCTGATAGGTTTTTTGGCTTATAAATTTTTGAAAATAAATTTTAATTCTATTTAAGTTAACACAATACACAAAAAGGATACATTATTCAAATCCCCTTGAAAAAATTTCATTTACAATTAAATATCGTATCAAAAATATAATTATAAGTTAAGCTTTTCTCAAACATCCATTGATATTATCTATTATTCAACTTCGTTACCTATCAAAGTATAGTACTAAATCGAAAGTAAAACCTATATATGGGGTTTTTTTTCTTATGTTTTCCTCCGTGTGGTCAAGTAGTACAGTTCGGTAGTCTTTTTTGGTCCCCGGCTGCTACCAAAGTTCGAACCGCCTGCTGGGGTGTTTTGATTAATGATCTTCGCTCTGCGCTCGCTGGCATATAAAAGCCCTTTTTTGGTCAGTCGATCCATCGATTGTCGTTTTCTGTTTTAGTCGGGTTAATAAACTCCCCGATGTGGACTGCCGAGTGCTACGTATATGGTAATAATGTATAGTCATACTCACATATGCATGTATAACTATAACAGTTTCATTAACTGTCTGCCACATTAATTAAAACATTTTCGCCAGCAGCAGCACCAGAAGCATTGGGGCCACAGTGATTGTTTCTTTTCTGAAACAAGCAGACATTTACAGTGGTCATTGGGTTATAGGACTTTTAAATTGGTAGGTTTTTTAAGAGAGCTTAAAATTTATTTATTACAGGATCTATGATTTTTTTAAAAAGTTATATAGGAGAGAAACTTGTTAAGGAACAATTTAATATTATATTTCTTGAGGCAATTTCAGTTTACCCTGGTAATAAAATATAAATTAAAATCAATGCAATTTATGAAGTCCTTCGGGGGGATACTTTCATGTAAAGTTTTTATTCTTAATAAAAAAAAAACCATTATTCGACCAACTTTCACCGCCGAAATTAGTTTGATTGTGGCCCAGTGTCATAATTTTAGAGCTCGTGTTTGGTGGGAGGCACTTCGGTGGCTGGGGAAACCCATAGTTTACTGGTATTTATGGTAGCCAGGCGATCGGCGAGTAATAGCCA
>VNJR01007142.1:0-104812 GCA_008042585.1 Drosophila punjabiensis
GATTTATAAGAGGTTACGAAACAAAATTTCGATTTATAAGAGGTTCAATATTCTTTGCGTTGCGCCAAATTCTACGAATTATCGAGGGGACCAAAATGTATGGAATTTTTACGAATTAACGAGTTTTTTTCAAGGGGACAGAATTTTTTACGAATTATCGCGATTTTCGGTTTACCGGGGTACGAATTATCGGGATTCGACTGTAATTTATGATTGTTTTCGTGCCATTTGTTTCTAGCTATTAAAACGTATTCCTCGTGCGGACTACCAGGCTTCATCGATACTATCGAATAAGAAATAGTTATTGGTTCATCTCTATACATCAGCTGTCGAATCAACAAATTGTTTTGCCTTGTTTTATTCAATTAAAACTGACAAATTTAAAGTCTTAAATATTAAAATTAGCAAATTACTAGCTAAAAAATATATTAGTAACAATGCCTTCCTACGAACTGGCACTGGTGCTGCGTCAATTGCCCCGCGTAAGTGGCCTCGTGCGACCAACCGAAGATTACATAAAACCTGACCAAATTCTTATATTTGCCGGCAGCCGGAGCTGATATCCGTGATCCGGCGCACCGCAGAGGCCATCCTGGACAAGGGCGGCATCATTCGGAAGCTGGAGAATCTCGGAACGCGCGCCCTGCCCCACAAAGTGAGCGAACACGGTGTGGTTCACCGCGAAGGCACCCACTTCACCATCGCCTTCGACACGGCGCCCACGCAGATCGCAGACTTGAAGGAGGAGTTTGGCCGCGACATAGATATCATTCGCCGGTACGTGTTCAAGGTGCAGGAGCCCGAAGAGCACAAGTGCACGCTGCACGAGGAGATGCTGCCGCCCGCCTACCGCAAGGACGTGCAGGAGATAGTGGAGGCCGCGAAGAGGACGCAGAAGAAGAAGTACAACTACAACTCCGGGCTGGATTACTATCCCTTCCAGAAGTAGATTCAATAAAGCTGTTAATTTGTATTTAAAAACTATAGACGATCGATAAGGAGGGGAATCCGCAATATGTGGCTTTTTAGAAGCTTTCTTACGAAATTCTCCGGTTATCGAGGCATTTTGCACAATGTTTGTCTTTGTTTAGTTTATGGCCGTCCAATCGGGCACTTATCTGGCATTCTGATAAGACGCCATATAATTCGACCATCAATAGAACGTAGATTGGGTGGCAAGTAGTGTCCCGAGAATCGTTGAATAGTTCGCTCGCACTTCCTCTTAAAGAAAAACAGCTCCAGAAATGGCACCGCAAATCCGCCCACTCACGCCGGAGCTGCAAAAAGCGGCTATCGAGCAGCTGAAGGAGGATCCCGCCCGCCTGGAGGCTGATCTGCTCGCCTTTAGGACCTGGATTGAGCAGCAGCCGCATCTGAATCCCCGTATGGATGACCAGTTCCTCGTGGCCTTCCTCCGCGGCTGCAAGTTCAGCCTGGAGCGGGCCAAATCGAAGCTGGACAAGTTTTATACGCTGCGCACCAAGTATCCGGAATACTTCACCGTGACCAGTACAACGGAAGGCAAATTCCGGGAGATTCACCAAACGGGGTAATTATGAAGATCAAAGAACGTGGCTAATTTTATAAATTTTCATTATTTGATTTGTCTTATCTGAACAAATATCTTTATCTTGGATATTTTATCTCAAATCGATACGAGAGTGATTCGATATCGAACTGTACTGAATATAAAGTTATTTTTAAACATTTTAAGCTGAAGAGTTTAATATTCCAATAATTTATCGCATAAACAGGGCTATCATCTACCTGCCAACTCCTCTAAATGGTAATGGACCCCGCGTTGCCATCTGGCGCATGGGCCTATGTCCAGTGGAGAAATACCACATCCTGGAGTGCATGATGGTGGCCCAGGCAATGCAAGAGATTGCCATTTTGGAGGATGACTACGCCAACGTCCATGGTGTGGTCTTCATTATGGACATGAAGGGAGCCACGGCGGCACACTTGTTCCAAATGACGCCCTCGATGGCCAAGAAGTTTACAGTCTTTTCGGAAGAGGCTCTGCCACTGCGAGTGAAAGCTCAGCACTTTATTAACACGATCACCGGTTTCGAGCAGATCTTCAATATGTTCAAGCCCATGATGTCCAAGAAGATGCAGTCCCGCCTCTTTGTTCATGGCAACAAAATGGAACTGCTCACGGAACAGGTCCCGTTGAAGTATCTGCCCAAGGAATACGGAGGCGAGAATGGAACAGTGCCGGAAATAGTTGCCGAGTGGGAGAAGAAGTTGGACGCGTACAGTGATTTCTTCAAGGAGAATGCCAACTACGGCACCGATGAAAGCCTGCGTCCGGGCAAGCCCATCGATTTCGAGGGACTCTTTGGCATCGAAGGCTCGTTCCGCAAGCTCAATGTGGATTAGATTTCTTGCACTGTGTGCCTAAAATATGAATTTTGTTACTTTACATGTTTAACCCTTAAAGATTATTGTTTGTTTTAATAATATCAAAAGATTTTAATGTTTCCCATCATCTGTAGAAGCATATCCTTCGCTGCCATTTGGTGGGCGTGGATTCGAAGGTCTTCCGGCGGCCCAGTGTCTTCTCCAGGTAATTCTGTATCTTCAGTTCTACGTCGGAGCGCCATTTGAGTTGCGGGAAAAGCGGAAAACCATCACCCGCTCTCTTCATTCTTCTAACGGCCGTTTGGTAGCACTTCCATGGTTGCGGCTCCACCACCAAGAGTTCAGCTATGTCCGATAGCTTCGTCAGAAACAACTGAAGACCCTGATCATGGTGATTCAGGTGAATCCACATGGTAATGGAGTAGCAACAAACGGCATCGAACTTTTTGCGTTGTATGTCATTCAGGTAGCTTGTTATGTAGTCAAAAGCAGTCTCATTTAGGACATCCAGGCAGTTGTAGCTGATATAATCATTAGATCCGTTCTCCGCCAGGGCACGTTGGATGAGGCGTTCGTCTATATCGACGCCTAATATTGTCACCGGTCGCTGCAGAAGCTGCTCCAAGTGCTTGTGTAGGAGTTGGGTGAAGACGCCAGAATTGCAGCCCACATCTAGCACCACGTAGGGGTTATTTTCGGGGAATTCCTGGCCGTCTTCCACAGGTGGCATCCATATATCCTTGTCAGGCAAAAGTTTAACCCGTTCCGAGGCCGAATTGAATTGATAATAGTTCATAAAGTTTCCATATTGAACAGCGCCGGGGTCGTTGTTTCGGATATCCATTTCATATAGATTTAAAAGCTTTTAGTGTTCCATTTTCCCACCGTTCCATTTCGACGCTAACTCACCGACGCTAATTTGACGGACATATTTTTAGTGTGGTGGTAAGTTTTAAATTGATAACACTTAAATAGCCAGAAAAAAGTGGTCACACTGCTGAGAAAATATGATTAAACATCGATATACTCTTACTATCGATGTATGTAGAATCGATTTTGTGTGCGAAATTTAAACTTACAATAAACTAAGCTACTTTCGAAAGGAGAAATTTACGATAAAAATATGATTAAATCAAAAAAAAAAAAAGAGTACAATTTTAGACAATTAAAGGTAAATTAACCCAACGCATTCACTCCAAGTTAATAAAAAACACCCACTTGTTTGGTTTCATCATCTTTTGCATTTATTTACTGCGCTCATTGGTTTATATTTTCGCCGAACGCCCATTCTATATGCTTATATACGGCTCTAACAATTTCCTTACACTTACAAATCGATAACACTTGCTTTTAAGGTGTAAATTAACATTTAAAACTATAACTAAAATGTACAAAAGATCGCGTCACTGAAATAATGTACAACAACAAAATATACACAATGTTTCGTTATCGGAATTTACAATTTTCTTCGCATTTGGCGTTTAGATATCAACGATGTCCATATTCTGGCACCTGGACACCCCGCTGGCTGGGCCTGGGAAACTGAATTCGACCCACTAAGGGAACTAGGCAAAATTGCAACAGTCTGTTGGGAACCCGGCCAGATGGAGGCGTTCAGTTGCCCAGCCAAATGCGGAAAATATATCCTTATTACCACCGATTTAAGCACGATCGAAACTTGACACTAGCCTAGATAATGGGCTCCGTCACTCCATTGCCCATCCAATTTAATTAATTCATATTATTTATGGCTAAAAACTACTGGAAATGTTTAATTTTTTTTCGGTTTGATTTCTAGGATTTTAGGATCTTCTCCGTTCGAAAGTCGCGAAGCGTGCGAAGATTGAAGTTTCTGAATTTTGAATAGCGATTTCCCATTTCCGATTTCCGGCCCGTCGGCAAGTTTGGCAAATTGTTTAATAAATTCTACACACGATTTGCTTTGTAAAATTCTAAATGCTACTTAATATGGACTTTGAAAAAGGTTTATACTGTTAAGTTATCATGCTAAAAAGTTGTCGAGTTTCTAGTTTTTATGTTTAAATAGCATATATGATTTCTTTTTGTATAACCGGAAACGGAAATGCAGCTGCATCTATCGGCTGTCGGATTTGCTGTGAATTGTCTCTTTATCTACGATCAGAATTATGCGTACAAGTATAGCTAGATTTAAGTACAAGTATGTATATATACGTGGTAAGCTCATAAATACACAATAATAATCGCCAATCAATGCAATCAATCAATCAATCAATCATAATCGGTTACGCTAAAACTCTTAGCTTAGCTTATTAGTCTAGAAATATGAATATGTCTTTCGGCGTGTGAGTGTGTTTCTGAGTGGCTGTGTGGTGTCTCTGTGTGGTCGCTGTGTGATTCATATAACATTATAAGTTATATATATTTAATTTGTTTGTTGTTTTTGTGGAGTTTCTGCGTTTTTCAGTGATTTGTGGTGGTGCGTAGCGCCAACCGGGCCGTAAATATGCAACTATATGGCAAAGAGAGAGTCTGGGAAATGGCCCAATGCAATTACAACCAATTTTATTACTTTTGCGGATCTTGAATTTACGGATTACGGATTGCGGATTTCGGTTTACGGATTTCGGATTGCAGGACTAGGACTAGGAAGGAAGTAAGTTAGGTAGGTAGGTTGGAGGGCAATCATTTAATTGGGGATAATGAAAATCTAAATCTAACTCTAGTCATCTGGGTCCAACCCGATTAGCTCTGCTTGCAAACGGCCCTTAGTCTTACAACAAATGGTTAAGCAAAATACTCTCAAAGCGATACGGAATTGCGGCGACATACTGGTCATGATTAGAATTTTCCAAAACGAATTCAATATGCCGATCCAGACGACGGCGAAATTGATAAGAGTACTTTGGATAACGTCGCCCGTGACCACCTCATACAGACGCAACGAGATCCATGGCAGCCAGGACACCCAGAATGCAAAGACTAATGCGAATGACATCATATGACTAGGGTTCGATAAATTTTCAGCCAGAGCAGTTGCATATTCTTTATCGTGAATTGGCTCGCCGGACCTAATCTTACGCATCATTACAAAGATGTAGCCGTAGTTGTGTACGATCGAAATGAGGCTGGGACCTAAGACTAAAATCGCCAACGTGACCGTATACGCCGCCATATTTCCCCAGTCCAGCATACAGATGTGCGTTACATTATTCTCGATCGGTTTCGAGTAGCCCAATATTGGGGGACAGCACAGCAGTGCCGCCGATATCCAGGTGAACACCATCCAGCACTGGCAGCTGTTCCAAGGAGAGAAGATAAAAATATGCAATCAAAGATTAGGTATGTTATAAACGAATTTTTGCTTATAAAAGGTATATTAGGAACTAAGTTAAAGGCAATGAAAACTCTTTAAAATAAGGTTAAGCTATTCTAGAAAAGTAATCTTTTCCATTGATTTTGAATCTTTTAATATATTACTTTTATAATAATTTTATCTATCTTTTGAATTATATTTATAAATATAAAATCCCCCAATAACTCCCTATTCTCTACTCCTTACACACCGCGTCTTTGTCTGCACCGTTTCATAGCGCAGAGGTTTACGCACTGCCAGATATCGATCCACCGAGATCCACATGAAGGTGTAGACGGACACCGCCCACAGAGTGACCTCCAGGTAGCCCGTGAAGCGGCACACAATGTCGCCGTACATCCATTCTCCAGTGAGGGCGGGATACACGGAGAAGGGCACCACCAGCAGTCCGACAAGCAGATCGGCGATGGCCAAGGACAGCAGGTAGTAGTTGATAACCTCTGTGGGGCCTGTGGGCATAAAAAACATAAAAATATGTTTTAAATTCTTTAACTAAATAAAAAAAAAAATAATAATAACATAATCATACAATTTACTAGGGATATTATATTATAGTTAAAGTCCTCTTTCAATTTCAGTTTTTGATATAAATGTAAATAAATTTATTAATTTAACTTTAAACATTTTGTAATTAGTTATACAAAAAATTGATCTGGTTTATAACGAGGCCTTTAACTAAATATTTTGGGGCACTACAAATAATCTCAGGTTGCTTAAGTTTTCTATTCTAAAAAAAAAAAAAAAAAAAAATTCACGTCTGTAATCTACTTCATTCCTTTTTTTACATTCAGATGCAATTTTAATGATAAATTTATGATAAATGTATTTGAATAATTTTATTGAAAGTTCAGATGACAATATTTTCAGTTTTTAAAGAACAAATTTGGCAAACCTACGCGCAAGAAGATCCTGTAAAAAGAATGTAATCGTGATTAATTTGCGTGTAACGTACCCTTGAAGTTGGCATAGGTGGCGATGATGAGGAGGTTGGACAGGACGATGGCCACGCCCAGTATGGATATGAGCACCGCCTTGGTGAGGGCCTCCAGCTTGGAATTATCCTGCAGGTAGCTCATTTCCTGCATTTTTGCGGGTCTGTCGGCGTGTGAAAGTGGCGCTCCTGTGCCGGTTGGGGGCTATATATCCCCTCCTCCTGATGTATCCTGATGTCCTTCTGGTGTAGCACCTGCTCCTTTGGCGTATCCTTTTCGCCCCTTTCGTTCCTTCGCGGGCTGATTGTTATGCAAAGGCCAGTGGACGTGGACGTGACCGTACTTCACTTCCGGTCATGGCGGCTGCCCATGCAATTGTCCTGTGTATGTCCTGTGTGTGTGTGTGTATGGGTTTCCTTAGTGTGTCTCAGTGTCGGCTTCTAGGTGTGTCTGTGTGTGTGCTCTCGTCTGGGTGACGCGAGCGCGCTTGTGTATGTGAGAGTGAGTGGCGTCCTTTATTGTGCAACGACGCCTGCACACGCGAAGGTCGTCGGAGTCCTTGGCGCTGGGAGCTCTGTGCTTTTTTTCGCTGGCGCCAAATTTGTATAAATTTTCTACTGCCTACTTTTGGGGCTGTGCGCGGTGCTGCCTACTTGCTGGCGCTGCGCCAAGCATTTGATTGTTACACACACTCCTGGCGCCGTTGTTAAGGTTAAGGATAAGGTCCTGCCGTGTGTGTTCTCTATATTTGGGTTCTTGCTGGTATTTTCCTCGTGTGTCGTTGTTGTTGCTGTGTGTGTGTGTCTCTGGGTTTCGAAGCTCGTTTAAAAATTTGTTCGGATTAAAATCTTACGTTTAAAATGCTACTAATTGCGTACAATTTGCTCAAAGTTGAGAGCGAGAGAGAGAGAGGATCGTAAACCGTTTCGCCTTCGCCTGCTTGTAGTTAAATTCACAACGCTCTTTTTCGCTAAACTTGTAATGAACGTTAAACGGTTAGTTGGTATATATATATGTATACTTTCGTTAATAATAATTCGCTACTAGTTTAAATATCGATTTAAAAATGTACGCATTTCAAACTCTCAAGTGGAAGAATAATGATTATTATTATTAGTTTTTTAATTTGTAATAATTACGCGGTTTTCTCGGGGTCGTTCGCGGATCTTCGTGGTGTTTCTATCGTGTTTTTATATATTTTTTTACTATAATTAAAGCACAGCACAAATGGTTTTGTTGTTGTTGTTTGTAAGGCTTCCGATGTGCTACAGTTAAGTTAAAATATTTCGTTAATAGTTTGGTTTGTTGGTGTTTGGTTTTTTATTTTGTGTTCGCTGCTTGGTGATTGTGATTATCCTTTTGCTTGTAAATTCTGGCTGTCCTTGCTGTCTTATCCTGTGCATTGCCTTCAGTTCTCCAAGTTTTCCCGCTGTCGTTTTAAGCTAATTGTGCGCATCTGGAAGAAAAGAGCAGAGGGGAAGCCATTGAATGCCTGCTGCGTGCTTTATAAATAGTTTGCAGAGTCTAACATCTTGAGCCAATCAATAAATTATCCCACATACGGCAGGCTCGAAGGCTCGCAGGAAAAAGCCTTTTAGCTGCACAAACGCTTTACATAAGCGTGCTTATCCCTGGGCCCGTCACTTGCCCGCTGTGGAAAAGTCAACCAAAGCTGAACAGCCACCCAAGCCAACCCGTAACCACCCCCAAACCACCCACAATTCCCGCCTGCAATGACCCACTTTGACGTGCCACTTGACACAGTTTGAGAGCCATCGCTGTCACTGGCCGGCTGCTCAAACTGCGTCTGTCCCTCGAGAGCCTGGGAACTGTTAAAAAATCTCAAGGGTCTCCCTTTCTGGGCGCTATTTGCGGACCCTCCTCATCGATCACGCCCACTCTATCTATTTTTAGAGCTCTCATTCGAGGCGCTTCTGCGATTTTAACTATTTTTAGTTCCAGTTTTGCTATTTTTAAAGGCAAAAAAAGGAGGTTCTGTGATGACCTCTGTGCTGGCTTTTTATGAAAAAGGTGCTTGTTTTATTTTAAAATATTTTTTAGCTCAAGTTTTGAACGGAAAATTGGTTTTAAGGGTTGTATTTAAGCTTTAGATTGTACTTTAACATTATTTATTATACATATATATTTGATTATAAAACTAAAGTAAGAGACACTTTCAGATATGTTTTTATATTATTATTATTATTTTGTTGTTTGGAATATTCTCAACATTTTTTAATCTTTTAATGACAATATTAAATTGGTAATTTATTGGTGTTTAATTATAATTTTCTTTAAGTTTAGAAGAATTTAAGCTAATTATTATTTTCCAATTTTTGGATTTTAGAACTGAAAACACCTAATTTGTTTAATATTTAATTTTTTTTATTAAAATCAAGTAGTATTTGAAAAAAAAAGAAAAATCATAATAATTATTGGAAATATTTTTAAATTATAAAAACAATTAGAGGCATTTTTACTTTAAATAATTTTGCATTAATTAAAAAGCTACATAATTTTTGTTTTTTTTTTTTTTAATTTTTTTTTTTTACACTTTTTAGCTTCCTTAAAATTAAATTAAAATTTTCCCATTTACAAATAATCCATATTAAATATTTTAAAATGTATCACCTCCCAATTTAGCTACTTTTTACTCCCCAACTAAGGTGACAGCTCCGATTATGACCCGCAGCCTCCTTTAGCGGCGTTTACTACGTCATTGTGCCATTTTCCAACGCAGACACAAACACAAACACAAACACCATTATCAAATGCCATTAGGCAGCGGCGGGGGGCGCATTCCCGGTGCCAAAAGGGGGATGGCCTTAGGGGCAAGGGAAGGGTCGTTGTGTGAGGTAACAAGTTTGTCATTTACGCCAGTCGCTCAACTTGGTAATTTAATTAACGATAACGGGGCAAGCAGCAACGCTCTGCGTTCGACATTCAGCCACTGGACGCCGCCAGGTGATAAATATCAATGAACTGCACTCCGCCGGTGCTCTGGTGCTCAATCTCCATCACACCTGATTGTCAATCATTACGTAAGCCACTGCAGCTGATGGCTCTGGGAGGTGGGAGTGGTGATTTGGCCAAATGAGACTTCCTGGCCGGCGACAATCCAAAGCCACTCGACTCCGGTCGACGGCAATTACGTTGAAATAACTGTTATTGCCGCCAACTTAGCCGAAACAGTCGTCGTCGTCGTCCATAATGAGTACGGAATATGGACTTGAATCCGGAGAAATATGGGTTCAGCGAACCCCGGGACTCTGGTTTCTTGGCGGGATAATCAATAAGCATGGTCTGGTGATTAATTATGTAAATATTTTCATTGTTCTTCGAGGGGATAAAGCAAAATATATATAAAAACAAAGCGAGGAGCGCTAACAAGCTGATGAGATTTTGATTGCCACTGGGCCGCAGCGCAGCTCATTAAGCGCGTGCCATAATTAAAAATAATATGTGGCCTGCTTTTCAGAGCGGGGTTTCTCCTGCCTTAAGGGTATCCTTTTTGGTCAGAACTTCATTTGCAGGAGCTTGGGGTTTGAGAAGGCTCTAAAATATGAGCGGATAGCATATATCACGGACTAAGTACTCTTCGGTTTTTATTAAGCATAGTTGAGTTTTAATTTTAAGATAAATATTATTTTAAGCCTGTAAAATATTATTTTTATAAGCAAAATTTTCAATATAACTATATTTTCTTTAATATAAAAAGTTATCATTTTTCTTGATTTTCTGGTGTTTATTAAATGTTGAAATTACTATTAATGAAGTAAGAAAATAGTTTCCTAAAAAATTAATCATATTTTTCTTGCTCCAAAAATTGTACAATATTTCTAAAGCTTCCTTGAAAAGGATATAAATCTCTTTTAAAGAAATTCCATTCAAAATTTGATGATAACATCTGTTTATTTTTTAATTAGTGTCAAAATCTCTCAACCAAATTGTAGACATACATATCTGGCTCATTTTTAAATTTGCTGCGAGAAATTACACCTTGATCCAGTTCCTATTATTATTATTATATATTATATTAATATACATATTGGTTTTATTTTTAACAAAATAATAAACCCAAAATTACATCCCCGAAACGCACTGTATGTTTGCACTCTTTTTGTTGACCTCTTTTCCCATTCTTGTTTTCTAGATTTCCCGGCGTTAGAGCCCATAAAATATGTATTCCATGCGTGTTTACAACGCGGCCACAGAAGAACACACACACACAACCGGAGAACTCCTGTCCCGTCCTGCCAGACCAAAAGGATACGCAAACAGAAACGGATACCCATCGAATGTGTCACGGGATCCCGCAGAGAAGTGCCGTAAAATCGTATCCAAATGCCAGGTTGCCAGGTGGTTGGGTGAGAATGACGAAGGATGTGCCCGGCCAGGCCAGGACACACTTTCTCTCTCTCTCTCGGGGGGCGCTATAAATAAACTTTTCGAGGGGCACATTCGTTTGAAACAAATTGCGAAACATCGTCGCAAAGGCCAAGGCGAGAGCTGCAGGCCCAAGAAGGATACTCCTTTGATGACGTTAACCGCTGGCAGGCCCTCGCAGGATGGGTGGTGGCCACTGCGGTGGCTGTGATGGCGACAAGGCTGCTGTGGATGGGCGCCAGAGCCACGTCGTCATCATCATCGTCTCCGTCGTCGCCATCCACGTGGCTGCTGCTAGTCTTTACATAAGCATGACCTCACCTTGGCGCGGTCCCTGCCTCCAGCTTGTACTATTGTCTTATTGTTTCTCACTGCGCTCTGCCATATTTAATTCAGGCTGTTTACATGGCCACCTGTTTCGCCCAGTGCATAATTTATGCCTACGCATGTCAAATGTCGCATATGGCTGCACATTTTCGTCCTTGGCCGCACTTGGCAGCTCCTGTCACTCAGTGGCTTAAGGACTTTGCAGTCTTTGCTGCTGGCTCCTGCAGCCTGTTGCTTCGCCACTGAACAAAACTTTTGGCCACAAACTTTTTCGTCAACCCGAAAAATACCCGCAGGCAAAATGCAATTAAAGAGGCAGCTAACTTTTATTTCAAAATGCAACAGGAACCGGAAATTTGATAGTTTATTTTTGGGGGTTAAAAAGTTCAGGAAAAATATACAAATCGGAACAATAGGTAACCAAGTTTGGATTTTAAGTTTAAGTTTTTACTTGTATAAATATATTATATCTGGGATTTAAATGAGAAAAATACAAGTATTAGATTTTAACTTTTTAAGTTGTATGAATATATTTAAGGAACAAAAGTCTCGATTTAAATTTATTTTTTGTTTATAATGCAACATTTTATAGGCTAATTTTTGACATCTTGAGAGTGTTTTTAAAGATTCTAGTGATTTATAAAACAATAAAGTGGCAATATACCATATTAATTCCATTCGTTCTCGCTCTTTTCCTCAGTTTATAACTCAATGTTCCTTTTGTAATATAAAGATAAACATTTCTTATAAAAAAGGTTTAAGAATCAAATTCTAAAAATTTTCCCCTTCACAAACCAGTTAATTCAATTCCTAGTAAAGCTCAACGTAATAACAAAAATAAAATAAACCCAAATACAAACTTCGCCTAAGAAGAAAAGGTCATAAAAAAATCCAATTTCCCTACGAAATGCCCTGAATATTTTTTCGCCCTCCAAAACGGGAACCAACAAATGCTATCCGGGGGGTGCGTGATTGGGCCAACTTACATTCACGTGCTACCCGCTGTTATGGCCATAAACCGCATTGTGAAATGCCGTACCACATGTCGTATACGCAATGCTTTTATTTGGGCCAATTTTGCGTTGCGCGGGTGGCTAAATAGGGCGGAGGATAGAAGGAAGGATGTGGTGGGCGGGGCCAAGGACAAACAGCGACTTGGCGACGCGCGCGTGTTTAGTTTTATATTGTTTTATTCCCCCCAGGATTTTGCTAATTCAGATTTCCCCTTGGTCCCCAAGTTTTTGAATGTTTGAATGCCACGAGTATCTGGCGGAAAACTCAAGTGTTATAGCGACTGCAAGGGCTTTTTTTCTGCAGATGTTTGCAATTGGCAAGGTCACAGTCATGGCAGTGGCAGCCCTTCTCTCGGTTTTTCCCGCTACCACCCGCCGTTGGCAACGTGACGTATGCGTAATAAATAAGACTTGCGGCACTCGGCGCTAAGGACAATCGTATTGGCTCCTGAAACCGGCACACACACATGCCAGCACGCCCTCACACACAATCAAATACTGAACAATCGATCAATAAAAAAAAAAATAGAAAGAAAGACTGAAACGCCAGCAACAACACGAAATTCGTTTCAATGCTGCGACTTGACATTCAGCCAAGGCGTCCATTGTGGCAGTGGCAGTAGCGCAAAGCCAGTGGAGCAATCAATACGGCAATGCATCAATTTGTCATCCACGCTGCTACCACCACTATTGTAGTTGTTGTTGTTGCTGCTGCTGTCGTCCTTTTAAATGCCTGCAACTTGTTTATTTGTTGCTGTTATTTGCTGTCTGATTGATAAGCCAAAGGGAAACGGATAAAGCCAATGGCGAACGGCGGGGGTTTGAAATAGCGACATCATGACGATGCGGTTTCATTGCACACTCTTACAAACTAGAGGAGAGGATAAATATAAACCTAAATGGGTGGGTTTTGATGTATTTTGTTTACAGAAAATAACACGGGTAATTAGGAAGATTGTTAATATCATAGCATTACAATTTAACTAGTATGAGAGTTACACCCAAAAATTGAAAAAGAAAACTTTAAAAATTTTAAGTATATTTACTTTCACTTCTTTCGAATCAAACTTTTTCAAAACACCAAGAGAAAAGCTATACAAAATCACTGCATACTTTTCGGCCGCCTTTATAATATATTTCAAATCTCAGAACAATATTTTTAGTTTGTTTTAAAGCAACCAATATATTTCTCTATTAATTTTATCATTTAATGCAAGTCACAAATATATTTCTCTCCATGCACCATGCTTTATGCTTAGCCGTCGAACTGCTACTTATATTTCATTTGCAATTTATTGGCTCAATGTGCAAACTGACGCTAAAAGAGCTGCCAAGTCTGGTCTGGAATTGAGACGGAAGCAGCGATCAAGGTTTGACACTTAACCATTTTGTGTGCAGCAGCTGTCAAGAGCACAACTCTAAAGGATCCTAAATCGGTATAAGCCTAGCCTGGTAAGGAATCTAGGAGGTCCTTCTTAACCAGCAATTAGTTGGCACTAGCCCAGTGACACGCCCATCATAAATATATAAATCAAGGCGGGCACTGCCCACAACTAATTAGGAAAAAAACAACGAAAACCTAACAGAAAGTTGCGATTTGTGAGAGCCTCCAGAGGAGAGGTGAAAGGAAATGCCTATTTTTTAGGTGAAGAAATTCAGGGGGAGGAAAAATTTAGTCGGCGGGAATATTTAGGGTGTGTTGGAGAATTTAGGGTGTGTGTGTCCATTTAGGCTGGCCATCGACCAGCTTTTTGTTTTGTTTTTCTTCTTTCCGCCTTTGGGGCTGAAATGTTTTCTTTTCATTTGGCTAAATGCTGTTTTTCTTTTAGCAAAAAAATTGTAGTTTCGGGGTATATGTGATTGATAAATGAAAATGTAACAGCGAAGAAAAAGTAAAAAAAGTACGTATTAAAAGATAAATAAATAATGGTAAATAAATTAATAATGGTAATATATTATTTTAAATACTCATTATTAGAGCATCTGCTAGTCGCTATTAAGCAATTATTTCTATATAAATGTATTTCGTTTAATTTGTTGTTGTTATTTTCAGATATTTAAATATAGCAACGCTTTTTTGTTTGCCTCTTCTGTTTTTTTTTCGTTCTTTTTGTTGTTTTTTTGCTTTTTGCTGTTGGCCTGTTTTGCTTGTTATTTGTTGTCAAACGCACAAGCCGCCAAAAAAAACCATTTCACTTTCACTCTCTTTCCAAAATGTCTTTTTGTGGGTGCCACAAATGCCAAAAATGCAGACACGTTGTGGTCATAAATCAAGAAAGATATTAACTTGAATATTTAAGAATTATTATTACTATATTTTCTAAGAGTTTTTAAGTGAGGGAATAATAAAGAAAGGGCTTATTGACTTTGAAATGTCTAAGAACTTTTAGTTGCTATGTGTTTTCAATTAGCAAATAATTAATTTGTAAATTAAATGATATGTGAAGGATTTTTTATGTATTTTATATAAATTTTTAAAGAAGTTCGTTTGATAATATGGACAATTAAAAATAATTTCTAAAGAATTAGTAACAGAAAAAATTTAAATTAAGTAGTATTTTCCATTTTCCGTGCTTAAATTTGTAGTACAAATGGTTTAGCCATCAGAAGACTTGCAGAAACACCCAAAATAATTCCCCAAAATTCGAATTCCAGGCATTCCGTTAACATTTAACTGGTGGATTTTAGCTCAAGGACGAAAAATCCTTTGACTTTTTCCCCTATGCAAATGTATGGCCACCAGCAGCTGCAACGTTTTGCTCTCTCTCTTCATGGGACTAATTGAATACGTGGCCCGAAACACAGAGCCGTGGCAAGGCAGAGCGTCCGATGCGATGGGATGGCCAAGAGTCACACGTCACGACTCATAAATGCTGGAAACCGAGACGAGACGAGACGAGACGCGACGAGCAGCGTCATTCGGCATGTAAATTAGACCCCGGCTAGGGCCAGCCTTGGAGTATGCAATGGAAATTGCACTCGAGTGCCGGACATGCGGCAAATGTTGCATGTTGCTGCTGGCGATCCGTCCCTCCCCCTCTTTCTCCTCCTCTTCTTCAACCTCTCCGTTCATGTGTGAAAAATGGCAACTGTGTCAGCGCCCACACGTTCGCGTCAATTGCATTATTCAGAAACCAGAACAAAAGCCACTCGCTTTTTGCTGCTACAAAGAGCAGCAAAGGCAGCAGTGGGCCACCCTTAATTATGCAAAAGACGCCAACGACCTTGAAGTTGCCAATTGCAGCACACGTAATTAAAGACGAAACGCAAGTCAACAAGGGAATGGGTTTTACATTACAGTGGTGGCAGGGTAATAAGGGTATGAGTTGTAAATTGGGGAGTAAGGTAACAAGTATTAAGTAGGAGTAGGGAGTATTAAAATAATTGGTAGAAACCTTTCCATATTTTCCCTATATTTGGGAATATTAATTTTGGATTTAAGTTTGGTTTTTAAATAAGATACCAGATTTACAATGACAACTTTACTTAAACTTCGAATGCGACTACTATAATTTCTACAATATTAAATGATATTTGATTGTTGATAATTTCCTTTTATTTTTTTCACTTAAAATTTCTCAACTAAATTTAGATTTTGATGCGTCTCTTGTAATATAATGAGGAAATAAGTTCTTTAAATTTTAAGGGTTAATTTTTTTTTAAGTTGGTTTCTGAAATTATTTCAAAACGTTCCGTTTTCTAAGGTAATTATCAAAATACACGCTTTATCAAACTAAATAAAGAAATTCCAAGGATAATGGCCTTAAGCATTAATTTTAAGCTCTAAAGTAAGAGTAAAATTGAGTATAATTTTTTTGTTGACTTAAAAAATGTGTGTAAATGTCTCAAAAAAATGTTCTAAAGGTTTTTACTTTTCGAAATTTATTTTATTTTAGATTTAAATACTTTTCTGGACTTTTCTGGATAAAGGAGCAACAAGTATAAATTAACTCACAAATTGTCTACAAAAGCTTGCTTAAATTAGATAAATCAAAAAAAAAAAGCATAGGAAATACGAGTTTCTTTACTAGAATAAAAATTTTAAAACATAAGGAAAAACTTATAAGCATACGTGTTAATATAAATTATTATTAGCTTTAAATAATAGATTAATAATATTAACTAACCCAAAATGAAAGCCCAATTAACCGCTATACTATCCCAGGTCATTTTGCAGCCCTTTTTAAGACAACACAACGTGTGAAATTTCCCATTGTGTGATCGATAAAATGGCCATGTGAGAGGGTAAGGGCGTCATTTCTCTGGGAGGTTGACAGTGTGCGGTGTCGTCGCGTCCTTGAAGGCAAATTTACGACAAAATAAACAACTTGGCGGCGGTGGCAGACCGTTGCCGTAGCTGGGTCCTTGCCGATAAGGATAAGGATTCGCTTCGCGCGCTCTCTCTTTCTTGGCGCGCAATTTTATGACAGAGCACCCAGCTATCGACGGCAGCCAAAGGACAAATTGCCTATAAAATGGCCAAGTCAATAAATGGAAAAAAAAATGAAAAAATCGCACAACGTGTGACCGAGATACAGGATACACATGCAGCAGGCACACACGTATACACATGTCCTGTAAATCCTGTGTGCCACACATAAATTGAAATTTTCGCAAACGAAATTTGCGTGGAAAATGATGCGCTGAGCTCGAGCTTTTCAGTATTTGCGCAAAGTCTTTGGCTTTGGCTAATCCCGACCTAACGCAGCCGTTCTTTGCATTGAGCTTTTCCACCGAATTCTTTGCTTTTCTTCTTTTCATCTTTTTTTTTGTTTTTTTTTTTCCTTTTTTGTTGCTCAACTTTGCCTATTTTCGTATCTCTACATCAATTTGCAAGAGCAGGACATGGCGGAGAAGAGAAAATCAGCACAGCATTTGATTCTCGGAGAAGGCACTCGGAAAAAAGGAAAATGAAATCGGAGCGGAAAATTTAATTAATTAGTGAAAAATATGGAAAGTATTTTAATTGGATTCGTAATTTCTATAGCATCAGTTAAACTTTCTACCAATAAATTTTAAATCATTTATTTAAATGGGTAAAGGAAAATTCTGGGACATATTTAACTCAGTTTTCATTATAAATACAAATAAAAATTATTTTTAGTTAAAAAATAAATAATTTTTTGAAGCTTAAAAAAAAGATAAACATCCTTCCCAATATTAAGTTTTCAGGATACCTCCAAAATATATTTCTATTCAGGGTTTTCCCCAGTGTCATCCAGCACTTTTCCCTCAACCATTACTTCTTGTGTTTCGCTCTTTTCGGGGTTGTTTATGTTTTGCTTCGCTCTTTCGCTGTCGCTCCTTCACCTTTGTATCTCATTCCTTCCCATTTATTTTATTTTATTTGTACTGTTTCCATTTTTTTTTGTGTTGAGGTAGGATTGGAAATTAGTGTAACTCACCTTAGACGGGACATCCTTGCGTGTCCTCTCCCTTGACATTGCTCCGAGCTCCAGTTTAGCGTTTAGTTATTTAAGTTAATTATTTATTGGTTTTTCTGTTGTATATATATTTAATAATATTTATTACATTTTGTCTTGAACACTTTGTCTTTATCACTTTGCTTGTCCGTCTGTCTGTCCCTTGGCTGCAACAGGCAAGAACTATAAGATATCTAGATAAATGTGAACTCGCGGGGTCTTAACTATATATCCAGCGGTTAAGTCAGCTACCTTTCGGTTTTATAAGCTGGCCTTTGCTCCACTAATAAATCAATCAAATAATATTTTAATGCATGCATTTGGTGGGTATTGTAAACTAAATGGATTCGGTTTGTGATAAGATAATTTTGCAGGGCTTTGCGGCGATCGGGAAAGATATATATTTTAATTTATGATTTCACGCTGCGAGTGTACGCTTTGTTTTGTATTATTTCTTTTGTGGTCAAACAATTTCCAAGGCTTTCCATGCACACGTGCTGGCGACGCGTCGCTTTTCCAATTTTCCGGGACACATGCAACTCTCGGAGCTCGCTTTACTTGTTGGCTTTTCCGCGGCTGCTGCTGCTTCTGCTGCTGCTGCTTAGCCTTCAACACGCATACAGAGACGAACGGATACACGGCTACACGGATACACGCACAGGACCTCTCACAGACACATGTGCGCAGGTGTGTGCCTTGATTTTTCAATTAGAGTCTCGCTGGTAATTTGCACGGTTTAATTGATTTCGCTCCATTTTCTTTTTTTTATTTTGGTTTGCGGGACAAAAGGCCAAACAAAAAGAAAAAACGGGGGCTGAACAAACTTGTGTTTTTCTTTTCTTCTTTATTTTATTTGGCCAGCGGAAAATTGTGTTTGCCGTGGGAGTGTTTGTGTCTGTGTGTTGGAGTGTGTGTGTACGGATGGCTGTGTGTGTGTGTGTGTTTGTGGACTTCCACCGTTTCCAACAACAACAACCGCTGATTCTTCCGATGCGTGCGTAGGTGCGACGCGCTCACTGTCTAACTGGCAACTGCTTTTCCGCTTTTCCCACATTTTCTCTGCTGCTGCTAACGCCCCGAGAACTTGGCCAAGAGAGAGAGAAAGAGCCGGAGAGAGCGCCCCTTTTAGCTGGAAAGCCGCAACAACAAGCAACAGGAAAGAGCGCAAGCTTTCGCCTACTTTTCGGGCCAAGCTCAGCCGCCAGCTGAAAGCTCCGCGACGCACATGGCATCCGAGTTTGTTTATATTTGTGGCAGGTAAAAATAGCACTGCATATTTTTAGGCATCGCCGCCAAGAGTCCCGCCACTGCGCATGCACTGGGAGTGCTCAGGCTGAAAGCCTGGTTAAAATAATTAGTTTATGTATATTTTCTCTGAGTTTATTTAATTATTTTTAAAGCTTATGAAAGTTATTTTTTTTTTGGTAACTATAATTGAGCAGGAAGATATTTATTTTGCTTAGTTCCTAGAAAATACGTTAGAAAAATACCTTTTAAACAATACTAAATTTTCTTTTTTAAATATTTAAAAATATTTAAGTTAAATAAGTAAATATACATATACATTAAAAAAAAACAGAACTTTCTATTTAAAGCAAAAATAAAATAGTAAATCTATAACAAGAAGAGATTTTCTTGAGATTTTCTTAAAAATCTAATTTCTTATTTTAATTAATTGATATTAAATTTATGTATTATGCTTACCTTACACATTTGCTTTGTGTTGTTATTATTTATTATATTGACTATGTAATCTTGTAATATTTACAATTTAAAAAAGTTCGAAATGCTTGCCAAGTTCATTCGTATTAGTTTAGTTTACCAAATTTTTATATAAAACCTTCTGATATTACCAAAACGCGGAGGCATATTTGATTGCATAATAACAGCAATTTCGGTGGAAGCTGACGCTATCCTTGATCTAAAATTCCAGGACTTCTCAATCCTCGCCTACGCTCGGCTCTGCATCGTTCACATTCGGTGAGAGCTCGTCCATTTGCTGCTGATCGGCCAGAGAATGCCTGAGAGGATAAAGCTTTTCCATGTGATCGATGAACGGACGAATGACCTCCGGGTTTTTCATGTACTTGGCAACGCTCAGGATGATAAACCGATAGATTTGGTGGTCACGGTAGGCAGCGTTCGGTCGACGCTTTTGCGGGGGTCTAATAATAAATTTATAAAAAATTAAGATTAAAATAATTAAATAATTTAATTTAAAAGAAGTATTTTCATACCGATTCTCGGCATGCTGAATCACACGGCGACGTCGCATGGTCTCCGTCCGGCGGCAACGTTCACGGTATGCATAATAGATGCACACGGAGATCACCAGAAAGGCAATGGTGTAGATGAGCCAGCTCCAACTCAGGACACTGTAGGGGTAAGAAGGATTTCAATGATTTATTGGAACTTTAATGATCCATTTCCCTCTCTTACGTCACGAATGTTGCATTCAAATCCTTCCAGATGGGCGATATCTGCTCGAGTTGGTGCTCCTTTACCATGTTCCTCCAGAATGCAAACATCATTGTCGGTCTGATTGACTAAGTCCGGAATAAATTTTGAAATACAACAAATGTGAGAGGTTTATATTCGTCCCTGCCTGTAGTTAAAATTCTTCTGTCTCTTTTATATATCAAACTTTGAGTTTTAAATAAAAGATTGCTGTTTTAGTTATAAATATGTTTCATTGGGAAATATAATCATTATTTTTACTGTAATTTAGATACCTTAGCAATGCATTGCTTTAATCAGTAGTATTTTATTCGTATTTTAATCATACCCAAAGCCATGCTAAGCATGATCAATGCCTCATCATTAATGGCTGCTTATCCTTAGCAACCTGGAAGTTACGGCTTAATAAGGCCTCAAGGCCGGCACACGACGAGCAATGTGCGATCTACGATAGATTGCTCGTCCGGCTCATCATTTGATTATTTCAAGTTTGCCAGTTTTTCAATTTGTTAGCTTTTGCTTTTGTCTCTTAGATTCGTGCGCTTCCGTCTCGGAAAAGCGTGATCATATAAATTATGGGCGTATCCGGGGGGTTGTCGGGGCTGCTTTTGACAGTGTCAAAAGAACATTTCAGTGAATTTGTTTGGAAAATTTTTGCCAGCCGCTTGACACATTCGCTGCCAATTTATGGCCGCAGTCAGAAATTCCTTACCGGGTTTCCCCCTTATTTTTTTGTGTTCGCTTTTCTGCCCCTGCCAAGTAAGACTGCACACATTGCCCCAAATTGAGGCATGATCTGGCGACCCAGCCCCAGAGTCTGACTCCGATTCCAATTCCAATCCAATCCAAACCAACCCAGATGCAAGGCATGGATAATGCCTGACAGGGCGCCAAGTTACGATTTTACCAAGAATCAAACAAATTTGCTGACACACCGATGCCATCAGAAGGAGTGCAATTTGAGTCTTGAATTTATGCCGGATTTTATAGGAAAATAAAAAAGAGATATTAGCCTTGATGACTTAGTTTGTTAATTGTTGTATTTTGTAGGAATATTTACTATTTGTCTTAATGTTAGATAATTTAATGTGCCTTTGAATCATTGTGTTTAATAGGTGAAATTAGTAAAATAATATAGGACTCGGAAATAGAGAAATGAAAATAGTTACAATTTGGTTTATATTACTATAATATTTAAGAACACATATTGTAAGCTATGCTCTAAATTTTTATGTAGAAATGGAAACTAACAAATATAATCAAATAAAGAACTATTAAAGTATACAATATTTATTATTAAGTTTTTATAGATTTTATTGTTTACAATTTAACATGAACTTAGTTTCAGGGGCTTAAATTTTTTATTGGCTATTTTTCGTGTATCTATTTTATCTCTTATACGATAATATATTTATAGCATACCATTTTCTTCTCTTTAATAATCTAGATTGTCTATGGCTAAATCGATTTTATGGTTGCACCCACCTGACCTATTAAATAAAGATATAATATAGCTGCTTGTTGCTCATCAAACAGTTGTAAAATTATTTATCACCAATAAAAATATCAAGATCAATAAATATAAATTTAAGAACAAATGTGAAATTTGTTGTTGTATTAAATATTTTTAAAGAAATTTAATAAGATAAAACAGGGTTACATAGCTGGGGAAATGTGTATTAAATATTTAATTTCATTCATTTTCTAAGCATGATAATTTATATATTTTGTTTAAAAACCTACTATTAGCATGCATTTTCCGAGTCTCCATTAAACCAGATTGTCTATACCTTAATCGATTCCACGATTCCACCCACCTGAGTCATTAAAGAAGATACAATTTGGCTGCATCTTCTGGGGGCTCATCAAACGGCTGTCAAATTACCTAAACACCCCATGAAAAGACGCTGCAGCCGATGATGATGCTGATGATGACGATGGTAGCGATAATGGCGATGATGACGATCGACGAAGATCGAGACCCACACGGAATGCTAATGAATTGTTATCAGTTAATTGTCTGAGCGGGGTTCCAGGCCTTTGTTATCAGCTTTTATGCTTTATTTGAATACGATTTGGGAACGCGGCGTGGGTGTTCCCTTGCGATCCACACAGTCCCCACTCAAGTGGCAACTAATAGCCCAATAAATTGTGATACACGCCACGGAGGCAACCCAAAGCCAGACTCCGTCACAAATAATAAAAATAATAACACAGAAAAAGAGAAGATCGGACCCTTGGGCCGCTAAGCGAACTGTCAATGGCTGGCACATTGTTCGATTTATGACCAGGTTTGTGTCTTTTTTTTTTTTATTCTCAGCCAGGGAATGTGCAACCAGTTTATGGGATACTCCGTAGCCTGGGATCTCTGACTGGAGGCACAAATCCTTTTGACATGTCCAATGTGCTCAGCTACCGGGCAGCTATTCCACGGACCATGCCTAATAGCATAAGGCAAATGCACTTGGAAGAAATGTATGGAATTCTGAAAAAAATTAATGAGTTGTACATATTAGAAAAAAAAGGGCGAAAAACAATAACAAAAAAGTTCACATATTTTGATAATAATATATCCTCCATTTTAGCCATATTTCCAAACAAAAAATAGACTTTCTGACATTTTTTGAGTGTGGCTGACAGTAGCACTCTTATGATGACAACGACAGATCCAGCACCCGATATGGTCATATGAAGAAGGGCTGCCAACAAGTTCTGTGTTCTCCGTTTTCCGTTCTCCAGTCTTCCCCCCCCCCCATTCTACGCTCTTCAGCTTCCAATTCGGCTTCGTCTTCGGATTGGGATATTCTCCAGGCGAAAGATCAGCGGAGCGGAGCTGCCCGGCGTCGGGTAAATATTTAACTTAACAACTTGCCACCACCATATCCATCCATATCCGAAGAAGAGGCAACAAAGACAACACAGTAGCTGCCAGAACAACACAACACAGCAGTGGCAACACTAACTAAAAAAAAAGATAAACAACAACAACATGACCATAAAAAGCACAAACCGCAAACTCGGAATAGTTTGGATCCAGAAGAGACGCGACGCGACGTTCGCGTATAAACAAAACAGCTGTAGTAATGCACTCAAACATCAGGCAACGACCAGCCGAGGGCAAATACAGCTTACCTGCTGCTCCCGCCCCCTCAACCGCCGCCCACTGCAGCCCACCACCCACCCACTGAACGCCTGAACAGCTTCGCCGGAGCTCCCCTCGCCGCCACTCCAGCCCCGCAGGGACCTCTGTTGCATCGAACAAAGGAAGCCAACTTGTTCCCAATCAGTCCAATTTTGTATGAACGAACCAGCGAATGGCCACCGAACATGGGCTTCAACTGGTCTGACAGAGGTGATGGTTTGGCTTCTTTTTAATTAAAAGTGGAGTATGCTTAAAAGTAAATTAATTTTTAAATTATTAAAAATGTTTAATAATTATTACGAGGTAGGTGGTAAATGTATTAATATACTTAAAAGATAGGTACTTATTAAATTCCTTTAAATGTCTGGCTTATATAAAAACCCTAAAACCAAATATGATAAATATTTTAGGTTTATATATTTTATTTATTTTTATATTTTATAAAAGGAAATACAGCTTTCCTTTTATAAAATATAAAAATTATATATTTTACGATACTTCGTAAAGTAAAGTATTTAACTTCAACTTTACTCTATTTCTTAATTAATTACTTTATAAATATTGCATTCTGCTTCTCATATATACAACAGAAAATAGTGATAATATTTTATTTATTATTTTAAAATATAAAAAATTTTGCATTGATATTATTATCTTATTATAATTATTATAAGCTGAGACCCTTGCACTGAATATGAAAAAGATTATTATTTTAAATTGACTTGTTTAAATATATATTACACAAAGTCAGTTCTCCAAGTCTCGGACTATTATCTTAAAAATATTATTCGAAATTAGTAATTACTTAGAATATATATTTTACACAAAAACCCATATCAGAACAGTATTAATATTCTTATACTTGAAATGATTCATATAACAATAATTAATGCATTAGCACATTGTTAAAACGTCATCAGTGTGTTTAAGATAACCAAAATATGATTAATAAACGAGGAAGAAATATATTAAATCAACAGATTTCGTCATAAATAATCAAATAAACAAACATTTTGCAGAATCTGTGTCGCTGTGAATTCAATACAAGTCATTATATTATGTGTTTACGGAAATAAAGATGCAGCAATTACAGAGGGAAATTATTTTATTTAAGAAGTATATAAAAACATTATTTTGGCAACTGTGTAAAGTAATTAATCCTACTTAAATTTGGTATATTATTTTATTATTCCCATAAATTGTTTTTCGTATTATTCAGATAGTTCTACAGGGGCAACTCATGGAGATCTTCCAGTTCGGACAGCACTGGCTGCGTCGTCGATCGGCGATCGTTAACTGGACTTTCGGTTTCGGACGGGCACTTTTCAGTTCGTCTCGGGACTTCTAAGCGATCGGTTTGGTTCGTGTTAGCTCCGCCGCGTTTGTAGAAAAATAAATCTCGAGTCTCGAAGATCTCGGCGAGTTTTTTCCCGATCGCTTGGCACACGGAAGCGGCTAACGCAGAATCCACAAAGGAAATACAATAGGACCGGGGGCAGCCATAATCGCTTAAAAATATATTTTTTAAAAGCTTCCCAATTCACGGTTCTGCATTTAAGTGATTTAAAAAAATATATACAAAAAACCGAGTGCTTCGTATCTGTTTAATGTCAGCGCGAAAACTCAATTCAATTTATGGGTTGTGATTGCAAATTTGACATAATTGTGTTTTGATTTATTTGTGTGCGCCTCGTGCCCGGAGCATCTTTAAGTACGCCGAATAATCTGGCCACGATTATCGCAAAATAATAGCAGGGAATCTCCTCCTCGCCCCCTCTCGCCGATCCACCCGAGTGTAAGTCGCATGCAAATATTGTTAATTAATTGCAATTATTTATGAATTGAATGTGTGTCAAGCGACGCGCGACATTTCCTAGTGCATTAATCTTGCTCAAAATCGCACACCCCACCAAAGGTGGGCACTGGGGGGGAATCCTGTCTGGGAGTTGCATGTCACTTATGGACGTAATTTGCATTTTGCGGTGCGGCTAACTAAGTTATGTCTACCTTTATGTCTTTAACTGGAAAACTCTAACTACACAATGCCATAAATGGATTAGGAATTGATTATTGTGGGAACCCAAGGCGGATGGAGTCATGTTCTTTGATAAAGTACGAAACAATTAGTTCTTAATTAGTAAATCATGTAGGAGAAATAGGTGCTAATGAATGTAAAAGAATTTTTGCATAAATTAAAATTAGTGTTGCATTTTAAATAAAGATAAATATAAAGATAAATATAAAAATAAAGATAATAATAATGAAATAATTAATAAGAGAAACATTTAAAAAGAAAATAATTAAAAGGGCTCCTTAATTTATAAGAATTTTAAATTAAGAAGAACCAAATATATCTTTTAAATATAGTCAGGCAGTAAGCATTTTTAATTCGTATAATTTTTAGAGTTACTCTTAACTAAAAAATATATTAATAGAAGCGTTATGCTCATGTTTCATTTATACAACCATACCATACAACATTTTATATCATAAATGGGATCTAAATATATTTGTATGAAAAATGAAAATATTATAATTTGTAAAGTTTTCTATTTTCGTATTTAGATTTTATCTCTTTTTTCCATTCATATCTTAAACTCTTCTGATATAGCAAATAAATCTTCATTAAATATTCGGATTAAACGCCTTAATATACTTTAAACTCAGAGAAGATTTTAACCGGCTGACTTTTTCCCATGAATGAATTCTCCACTCGGCGAAGAGGTCTAAGCCTTTAGTTTTCTTCCCAAACCCATTTTGCTTGTCAATACCTAAGGTGGATATATGTTAATACGACCAGTATCTTCGGTATTATCTTCATCACATCAAATTTGTATAAAGCTGGTTCAATGGTGTGTGACAAAAGCAGAAAATGCAACAAATTTGAATAATTTTATTAATAGAGACTCTCCATTGTTGTGACGCGTTTTGTGAGGTAATTATGCAAGGGCTAATTTATATATAATATTAAATATATATTTCTTTGTGCAAATGCACACTGCATTTGGACACATATCGCTCGGGGCAGGTGCGCAATCGAAAATCGGGTTCCCCGGGCACGATTCGCCCAAAATGCGATCGTGCCTTCCTGCATATCATAATCTTTCAACAAATATTATTACGGAAAACTCGAGAGAAGGGGGAAGTACGTCACATGGCGCATGTCCACTGGTTTCTTGTTTTGTTTTTTCTCTTATTTTTTTTCTCTCCTTTGCTTTGCTAATTAACCAAAGTCATTTGCATAAATTACGCAGCTAACGGTAACTGGGTTTATGTCTTTTGTCTGGCTTAGCTCCCCCAACAAAGTCTAGGGTCACCATGAGCTATGGAACCGGGGGATACCATTGGGGATATATACACATGGCCATGGGGATATGCAACTAGGAGGCATGGTGCCCGGGAGGGGGGCGTGGCAGCACAGCTGCAAAGCAATTAGCAAAAGACTGGACATGCCAGCGAAGCGAGCTACGCCGTTGCCTTGTCTTTTTCCCCTTTTTGCCTTTTTTGGGTCTTTGCAATTGTTATTGAAATGAGTTTCGCATTTGAAGTTGAACTTGCTGCAGTTTTGTACTGTTGGAAAAATTCAGGGGATTAATTTTGTGGGGAAGTGGGTTTAGAATTAATTTTTACAAAATTTTTGAAGTCTAACTGGATATTATATATTTACTTTGGTAATAAAAAAATGTAGTTTATTTTTGAAACACTTTTATAGAAGTGATCTGAAATTTAGTTTTAATAATTTTACTACTTTTCAGCTTAAATTAAAATAATATAAGTTATAAAATTGCCATTTATAAGCGTTAAGTTCTTGCAGACATTATTTTTAAAATTCCCAGGTACAAATTCAGCAACAGAGAAAGCTTGATCAGCTTAAGAATTTATACTTTTTCTTTGCTAAAACCTGAAATATGCTAAAAAAAAGTCCAAAATGAGTCAAATCTATAAATACAAGATTAATGTAATATTTTCCCAACTGTTTTCTTAAAAGTTTTTGCATTAATAGAAATGTTTTCTAACCTTTTTTTTTATATTTTTACTACCTTAGCTTTGGTTTATCCTTAGTTTCTAGAAGTACGTTAAAGAGAAGCAATTTTTCCTGCTCACTTTAATAAATTTTAGTATTTTTTCTCACTGTGTAGCAAAAGCGGGGCTGGGCCTAGTTGCGGTTTTCGGATGTCAAACTGTCGATGTTGAGCATATTGCATAGTTTTCGCTTTTCATCTCCGAGACTCCAACTTTGTTAGGAGGAAACGCGGCAACAAAGGCCGGCAACATTCCTTTAATTGGACTGAAAGTAAAGTGTAAACAAAAAGCTGCGATTGAACGACCCATGGCCCCACTTGCCGCTTCCCCCCTCTGCTCCCCGCCGATGACAGTTTGTTGATCTTGTTAAAAAATAAAAACATTCAGAAAAAATAAGAAAAGAAAAAGAGAGGGGCAGTGCCGGTCGAGGGGAACGTCAAGAGTAAACGAGATACAAAACGCCGGGCAAATGTGTCATGATTTTGCATATTAAAGACAGCGACACAATATCAACACACGAAATAAAACAGCATGTGAAAGATATATACGCTATACTATCAAATCGGCGGTCTACGACACACTATTAACCATTTCGCTGGCCGTGATTTTTCAAGCCATCAGAGAGCTGTCTTGGCTGTCGTGGGAAAACGAAGACGAACCCGTCAACAAGAACAATAAACAAAGCCCGAGGGGGGGATGAATGAAATAATGTGCAACTCCCTCCGGCACCCCCCTGTGTCCCGTGTTTTCCATCTCAAATATTTGGCAATCCATCAGATAAGATATATATATTGGATAATACCCCAAATACATTCGGTTATTGAACTCCCGAGCACCGCGTGAAAATTATATCAGTCGCTGGGTGGCTCTGTATCTTTACCAAGAATTCCCACACTGACAAAAATTTGGAGTCGGGAAGGGAAGTTCTTATTGTGGGAGTTTGAATATAATCCAGAATATTCATAATATTTTTCAGAGATATTTTGCTGATTTAAAAGATAATATTAGGGTGTAATTGTAGAAATATATTCTTTAATTTAACAAAAAATTGGAAACAATGAATAATGAGCTTAAATTCTTTAATTAAAAAAGTATACTTATACACAATCTTTTTTAAAGTATTTAACCACGATATTTATTTATTGGTTTTCGATAAACAAATATTTCCTTAATTTTCTCAAACAAAAGCTGTCTTATTTATGTTACATAGAAAACTCTCAGAATTCCTAATAGAACTCCTAAAAACTCACAAATTTTTCGAAAAAATAATTAACTGATTCAAAATTCTTCTCAGTGCATTTTCTTCCCCACTTTTCCACCCCACTGAGAGCCCGATCGGACATTTAATGCAGTCCAAAATCCAAGATCTAAGGCATTTTGCAGCCCATCCTGCCTGTCGATATAATGTTAATGAAAGCAGCGCTGAAAAGCGTTTGCAACAGCAAACAATAGCAGCCACAAATTGGAAAATACAATTTTTCCTCGCTCTTCCATAAAAAAATGGTGTTGGATGTGCGCGTTACCAAACAATTTCTCGAATGTCTGGGGATCTCCTCGGCAGGCGGCGTTAAGCTCTTAGTTTATCTCTTTATAAGAACTTGAGGAGCGGCCCCGATTACACAAAACATAAATAAAAACGCATGCTAAAGTGGCAGCTGTTTGGAATTGCACAAAAAAAAATGTGAAATAAGAATGAGTCGGGGAAAAAAACGAGCCAGAGAGGCATTTAATTAACATTTAAATGGAGAGTCTGAGGCAAAGTTCTTAATTTAAATTACATTCCAGAAATTCTGCTCAAAAATACACCGAATGATGATCAATTTACACGCCATTGAAGGCAGGTAGTAAACATCTGAATATTTTAAAATTTCCTCTGCTTTAATTAAGTAATTTGGTAATTGCTGCAGTTTTAAGTCAGTGATGATTAATGGGAAAATGCAAAGAGATTTATTAATAAAAAATTACTACGAAAGTGTGCCATATCGCGCCGCTTTTTATTAAAGTTTTCCCCTACAACAGCCATTTCCTATGACAACCAAAAACATGTCAAACGGGAATGAGACATAAGCACTGTTTCTATGGAATATGTAGAGTAAGGAAACAGGAGGGATTCGATAAGGAGGAATTTTGTTAAATAGTTTAATATATGCAAGTATTTATTTATTGCTAATTTTATTAGTTTTTCAAGAAGACTTCTTTATTTTAAAGGTTTTTTGTAAAGGAAACATTAAAGAACAATAATTTATACGAGAAAGATAATTAAACATGTTAATTAGATGTTTTATTTTATTTTATTATTTTATTTACTTAAAATGCACCACACAAAGTTTTAACTCATTTGTTTAAAATTTCTAATAATTGTTTTAATATTTTAAAACATTTACATGATAGTTTAGGTCTAAATAAGGAATTATTTAAATTATGAAACAAATCAAAGTACACTTATATGATGTATTATGTTATTATTTGACTCACAAGTTACCCTTTGCTTTTATTATTATCTTCTTAAATTCTGACTCACTACAAAGTCCCATTAAATTTCCTATAAAATTCTAATTATCCCAATTTCAGACTTTACTGTAATTTCTTCCCCAATTTCTTGATATATATAGCGTCTGTTTTACGCATCTCTAGTGATTCATTGGCCGTAGCTCATGTCTGGGTCAGCTCGCACAGCTACAGATACAGATACAGATATAGTTTGCGATACAGATACAGATACTCCCACAGAATCCGTGTCTTGTCAGGGTGACAAAAATAAAGTTGACACTTTCCCGACGGGGAACGAAACACGCCTCCATTCCCATTCCTGCTCCGCAGTGCCAGTATTTAGCCGGTGATTTATGTGCTGGGAAAACGAATCAATAACATTTAACACACACTAATTTCTAGTTGAGGAAAAAGGGAAATTTATGGCAGCCTTTGCATAAATTCCGGGTAAAGCGGTGATCAAACTGCAACCGCGACCCGAAAGTTGATTTATAATCAATTTTTAAGGCATTGCCCAGCTATTAATTAGAGATATATCAAAATATTGCCGCCGATCGGCTGTGGGCAGGAACTCTATACCATAACATATATATATATATATATATCTTTGGATTCATCTCCACCTTCGGGTTCAGACGAATGCCGCGGCTATGGGATTTGATTTATCTCCGGACTGACCGTTTTTGGCAATCCCGGCAAGGTCAAGGCGAGTTGTCAACTCCGAGCGACTTTGAAGCAGTTGCCCGGCTTAGATTTCAACAGAATCAAGTTGTTTTCCCCTCTGCTTGGATTTCTTCATCACTTTTTTATATAAAAATTTATATTTTTTGAGTTTATTTGTCTGTCTGCAGTCTCGATTAAGTTTGCTGTTGTGCGGCGCCCGAAAACCTTTTTACCATTTTTACCATTTTTCTCGCGTTTTTGCATTTCTTGGAACTTGTGCAGAGTTATGACAACTGGTTGGGGTTTGGTTTGGTTTTTGTTGTGGTTTTGGTTTTGGGATTGGGTCTGCAGTGTGGAGTCTGGAGTCTGAGCTGGACATTTGGCAGTCATTTGAGTGGCAGTCGAGCCCAAGGGGTCCCAGGGTTTCACTTACTAAGCGGCTTAAAACCACACCTGATTGATACTCCCCCTTGAGCTCTTCTCTCTGTCTTCTTGCGATGCTGGGATGCATCTGGGAAAAAGGGTCGGTATTTCCACATTTTGACTGCTTACTGTCTCACAATTTCCCAATCTCTCGCTGCTGATTTTTAATTAGCGCAGCAAATGTTAATGACGACTTCAAGTCAAGAGTCGGCTGTCATTCGAACCTATCAAAAGTTCTTCGGACTTTTTCAATTGCAAGTGCAGAGAGAGAAATGATATCTTTTATAAAGATTCAAAGAAATTAAATATATAACTTAAATTTCTTTACTATTTTCTTAAATAAGAGATTTTAATATGATATTTTTAAATGTAGCTTTTATTTTATCAGCTTATAAATAAGTTTATTACATAGTTGCCTTAATTAAGCTAGAAGTCTTTAATGGAAATAATATTTTTCATATCAAAGGCAGCTCAAAACTGAAAATATTTGTAAGAAAATATATTTGAAACTTTATTTTTTACAGTGCACAATTTTTTTGAAATTAAAAAAGATAAGAACACATGTTAGATCCGCTTTAATGAGCAGGGCGGGTGGACTCATAAATTCAAGTTGGAGCAATGAATATTAATAAGCTCACTGAGCAATTGCAATAATTGTTTTTTTATTCCCGATGGGTTAAGGGTGGCTGTATTTTTTCTTATTTTCACTTTGTATTTTTATGCTGACAAATGAGAGGCTTTTTGGCTGTGCAGTGCGTGAAATTTTGAGAAATGACCGAACAAAGCGTAAAATTGATGCATTTCTTGCTTCCGGCTTCGGTTCACTCCAATTTGCTTCACGTTTTTGGCCGGTTAACTGTTAACGCGTTTACTTTTCTTTTTTTTATAAATATACTTTTTTTTTGTTTAACGTGTGATTTATCGGCCAGAACAGCAGCAGCAAAAAAAAACATCATGAGAGAATAATAATCACAGTCACCGTCATCGTCAACAAATTGCCTTTTGTTTCAGGCATAAAAAAAGTAAAATGCAAGCCGTACTTGGAAGTGTTGGCCACTCGACCATTAAATCCGTTCGGCTTCATTGGGTTGTATCTATATATATTTTATGGAAAAGTGTTTTAGTTAAGATGGCTTCCTTGAGTCCTTTTTGAGGTGGAAATAAATCCTTAAGATATGTGTGAAATAATTTTACAATAAATTAAGGAATATTGTATTTTAACTTTAGTCTAAATTTTTAGCTTACTGAAGACAGAATTGAAAGCTTTAAGAAGGGAGCTTATCAAACTGCAGAATATTATTTCTACAGATAAGTAGTGTATTCCAATTTCGTGATGATCCTTTAGCCTTGACTCTAGTGTAGTTAATATACTTATGCTACCTTTCAATTACCTGCTGATGGACAGACAGGTCGGCGCTCCACGGGACAAAGGAATCGCTAATGAGGAGCGGTGGATCCGTCTTGTTGCTTACATTAAGCGCCGCCGTGAGGCGTGCAAAATGCCTAGGAATTTGAATGAGAACGAAAGTGAATGCTTTTGGGAAGGGCTTGAAGGGATTGTAACGAAAACGAAACAAAACGAGTTCAGCTTTTAATAAAGTCCACTTTTATTTCATTTTATTTCCTTGCAGTTCCATCGAGCGAATTGAGATAGCGGGACATCACATCATCATGCTGGGAATCAACTTCTTGGGCTGCTTTTTCCTGCTCTGCTGCACAGTGATGCTAGCATCAGGTGTCCAGAACAGCAGCAGTCCCAGTCATTACCCTAACATCAACCAGAACCTGAACAGAACTCATTTGCATCAGCATCATCATCGGACACATGGCCACAAGGCGCGTCATCAGGGGAGTCCTGCAAGCACGCCTCCGAGGCAACAGCGGAGATCACAGCTTGTGCAGCCTGCCAAGTCGGATGTGGAGCTGCTACCCGGGGTAACCATGCAGGAGGTCACCAGACTGCGAAGGATTCAGCCACATAATCCCTATAATAGGGTTCAAGGAGCCAGACGCCTGCACCAGACCAAACCCACATCCGAGTGGGACTATAATACCTACAACATCCTGACCAACACCTTTGGACCTCCACCGCCACCCATGCCGTCGTCATCGCGATCCGGAAAGGGTGAGGATAACACCCACGATGTGGAGTTCATTGGAGTACAGGACCGACGCAGGGGTTACTCCTTTGTGCCATCGGTGAGCAGCACCACCATGGCACCACCAACGAATCTTAACAGAAGATCTGCAAGTCCGGGTCTGGGCAGCAGCATGGGCACTATTCCCCCACTGGTTCCAGCCCGACGGGGATATAGCTACACCACCACGGCACCCACAACAGTGTCCACCGGCTTCACCACCGAAGATCCCTTCGAGACGAACACCATCGGCCGGGGCTATCCCACGGATCCCAAGGAGATGGAGCGGTAAGTGGATCATTCTAAAATTAAGTTAGAACGCTTGCCAAATCATTTTCCACGTCATTAAGATGTCTTAGTCATGGTATTTCTTTAAGAGAAAATGTATTCTATACTTTGAGAGATTTAATTAAGTTGAAGAACAGTTTGTCATTAAAATCACTAAGAAAGATATAAAAGATTTATCTCAAAATATAAACAATTAAGATGAGATCCTCCCTCGATTAAAATTCTGATTAAAAAGATAATACATCTTATGTAAACCACACGATTAAGCGGAATCAAAAGCAATGCAGACTTTATTAACCTTGCAATCTTCAGTTCATTGAGCTATCGAAGAGTAATGGTTTCGGGTCACACCCCTGGGATAGATGAAGATGAAGCTAAACTTGGTCTGGGGTCTGGGCTCTGGCGATCTCTCAGCGGCATTTTGGGGCGGGGCGTGTCCGATTGCATTTATCAGAGCTGCCCGCTGCTCGGCGGTTCAAGGTTGCTGCAGCCATAAATAAGTAAATACACAGCCGAAAAGGCTTACCTTTGGCCCAAGATCCGAGGCTTATCGGGTCGCCCATAAATTATTTAAATATTATGACACGAAGCGCTTTCAATGTCAGCGTTCCAGCAGCAGCAGCAGCAGCTGCTAATTTGAGACCACAGACCCGGTCTTCGGTCTCCGGACTTTGGCTGGAAATTAGCCGCAAGACCAAGTGGCTTTGATTTTTCCAGCACCTCTTCGCCGCGACTTTAATTGTCGTGTTTGTCAATTGCTGAGCACTTGTGCGCGAGACAATTGCAATTGCAGCTGCCCAAGTGTATAGCTTCGATCTCTGGCTAGATATGGCACGTCCTCGCCTTCTGCTTCCACCGATCTGGTGTCGATCTGGCCAAGATTGCCGAGATCTGCGTGGCATTGACTCGAAAAGGCGCCTCGAGTGTCTCTCCGCGTCGCTGTGACGCTTTAAGGTAATGAACTTTAACGAGTTTTCAATTGCCAAGTGTGCTCTGATGTTTTCTAATTGGAATTAATGCCCGTCTACTTAAGGGCAAAGGCATTTCAATTCCGATTCCAATTCCAATTCCGATTGCAGTACTGCAACTTGACGCTCCTGCAACTGTCGGAGGGGCAAACGCTGCGTATGCGCAATATGGGAGGGTAGCAAGCAGTGTGCGGTCTGTTGCAAATTATGACACTTTTTGATTTATGCGGCAACTGCCAAAATCACGCCACAAGGCAAGCATACTCGCCTAGCATCATCAGTCATGGCACAGTGGGGCAAAAGCAATCAGGAGAACGTGAATTACAGCGATTTTGGGTTGGCTGTCAAAAAGGGGAACATTTAAAATTAATAACGTTAAAAAAAGGTTAAATTTCAGAGAAATATTGGGTAATTTCAGATATAAATGAGATAATACAAAAAAATATTCTATCTTAAACCAAGTTATTTATATTAAAATATATCAGTTGTTGCAATAACCGATATATTTATATTTAAAATTATTAGTGTTTGTAAAAATATAACTGAAAATTCCTTGAATACTAACTAAAAAGTTTCTATTATTACATATTTAAATTATTTTTATAAATTATATCAATTTCATTATAAAAAAGTATTTTAAGAAAGACAGTATATTTAGAAATATTATTCAAAGAATTTTGTTATTAAAATGTGTTGCATAAATATTACTAAAATATACAATTAGCTAGAAAATAAATTAAAACATTTTCTAAAGAATTTTACAAGTGATTTTGATGTCTAAAAAGAACTATGTCTTGTATAGGAATTTGTAAAAATTTGTTCTCTTCCACAAAATAAAATCTCCATATATTAACTAAGCTTCTTAAAAAATTTTTAGTGTATTTCCCCAAGCAAGATCTTTCCTCTTGTGGCATCATTTTGCACTGTGATTGCCTCAGTACGTAGGCGCTGCTGCCTTGCCTTTATATATATTTTTTGTTTTCTATTTATTTAAGCGTTGCACGTGCATCGCAAAGTAAATGCAACTGCAACTGCAACTGCGACTGCAAGTGGCAAGTTGCAACAGAGCGTATGGAAATGACTGCTCCGTGCGGATTGGCTTTGCCGCGATATTCACACGCCGCCATCAGCAGATATACGAGTATATCCATGTATCTCAGCATATGTGTATATATATTTATTGAATGTTATGCCCCTCTCAGCAGCGATCGAACCTGGTTAATGGTCGGTGCAGCGATTCAATTGCGGTTGCTCGGGCTCGGTGTTAATCACCGTCAAATGCGGATAAATGCGGAGTTAAGTCGTTTTCCGCTCCTTCACCCCCAGAGGCCGTGGAAATTACGCTTTTAATTATCCAAAATGTTGCAACTCAACGCCAAAACATTGCATTTGTACCATTCGAAATTTTGCTTTACGACGGCCTCTTTAACCAGTGTTTTGGCTTCTGTTTGATAAACTCAAATTATGTCTGCGGTGTGCATGTTTTGCATTTTCCGTCCGACACTTGATTGATGTCTGTTACTTTTTTTTATTTGTGGTAACTCTTATTGATTGACTTTTGATTTGCGATTGCAGTTGCGCCACCGATCGGTAGCTGATGTATTAATTATGGATTCCGGGACTCGGGTTACTTGTATTTCGATCTTAAAGGCTTGTAGGTGTCGATACGGGGCGGTGTTTGCTGTGGTGGGCGTTGCCGCTTAAATGCCACTTGCCGCGAGTATCTGTATCTAGCAGATATGCAATGGCCTGGCATAAAAATCGAAAACAAAGCAGGGCCTTGACTTCAATCAGCCGCAGCAATAAAAGCCAAAAAGCAACACAATTGGCAAATGCACAATCAAATGAGACAAGAGCCCCGGCGCTGAGTTATGTGCACTCCGAGCAGCTCTATGACCCCAGACAGAGATTCAGGATGCACTGAGAGAAAATGGAATTAAATGAGTTTACACTTTAACTATTTATTAAATTATTTAATATTTGTTGAAGTCCAGAAAGAGCTTTCACCGTATTTAACATACTTTGTTTTAAAAATTTGCCTTGTTTTGTTGCAATATTGATGTCTTTTATTGATATTATTTTAAAGAATATCGATTTATTGTTGCCTGCATTGTAAATTTACCCTATTGGGTTTTTGGGTCTTCTGCTTTTGTTCTTCTTTGGTCCCAGCAAATTCTATTATGATGCATTCTATATTTTTAAGAATTCTACTGAAATATAGAAAGTATATATAATATACATAAACTCTTATCGACCTTCCAAGTGTCTGAAGATTTTGAACTAATAACACGATCTAACCTTTTCCTGTCTCTAATGATAAGACAAGCAAAAAACAAATCAAGTTGATTAAATAGAACTGCGTTTTGGCCTATCTATCGGCCAACTCACTCTCTTTCCAATGAAATTTGAAGTATTCCTTGAGGTATAAAAGGTTGCAGTTTGGGAACAAACCACAACAGTAATTGCAAAATGCTAACCAAGTACAGTGGAGTTTTGGCCGTTTTGGGCCTGATTTACCTGAGCGGAGTGCAAGCAGATGGTGAGATCCTTTCTCAAATCACTATTTTTCCTTAATCCTTTTGTATCCCTATTTAGTGACTTCAAAAGCTAAGAATTTTATATACGTTGGCGACACCCTCTTCTACATTGAGGAGAATGTGTGGAAGAACTGGTTCCAAGCCCGTGCCTTCTGCGAGAACTTGGGCTACAATCTACTTTCGCTCGATAGCTATGAGAAATATAATGTAATCAACCGATTTCTGGACGATAGAGGTTCAAACGGCAGCTTCTGGTGTTCAGGAAATGACTTTTTGAACCTGGGAAAGCATACGTGGTTCCCAAGTGGAAAGCCAGTTGATCCGGCTCTATGGTATCCCGGACAGCCAGACAATGAAAAGGGAGAGCAACATTGCGACGAATTCAGATATAATTATACGCATCTTTTGAATGACGATAGCTGCAACTATCAGAAGAACTTTATTTGTGAGCGTGCCCTGGAGCCTCCAAGTGCTAATGCCCCTTAAAAAGGACTTATTCGTAAAATCAAAAAATGTATTGCAATAAATTTTTCAAAAATTTTTAATTATTGAAAAATAATTTGTCTATCTTTTAGAGACTTTTAGCTTCAACTGTTTAGTTTTCATTTATTTTTCTCAGTGCCAGTCTTAGACGGAGGCACAATCGCAGCTGGATGCGAAGTCAGGGCTCGAGTTCGCCGCCTGCAAATTGCTTGTCAACAATCGACGACTCCAACCTCCAACTCGGAACTGCTGGCTCCAAGCTCCAGGTCTGCGCTTGAGCCTGGCTCTGCGATAATTATGGACAGGCCAAAGGGGGATTTGGGGGCGAGTGACGAATGATTTGATATGCTGGGCTTGGAAAAACTGCACTTAGAATGCGGCTGGGTCTTGTGAAAATTCGTTAACATTTTGCACCGTGAAGCATTGTGCTCAATGGCTACGCCTACGCGTGCTCAGCTTAGAAAAAAAAATAATAATAAACGAGAAGAAAGAGTTGTAGACTCTGAGCTCTTTAGCTGGAGACGGAGCTGGAGCTGAAACTGGGCTTATCTGGAGTCCAAGTCATGCCATCGGGACAGTGGAAACCTTGGCCCAGGCAGAAGCTCAGTTAATGAGTTTTTCTCGGGATCCGTGAGGGAATCCAACTTGTTATGCCCACCAACTTGTACACGTGCTCATCAGAAATCAGTGGAGAACACGACATGATATGACATCAATTGAACAAATTGCTTTGACAAATGCAAAATGCTGACATTGCAGTCTCTTTATTCACTTTAATTAAGATGGATTTCTCATTCTGTCAAAAGGGGTTTCGTTTTTTAATTCAAAATTTATTAGTAGGGTAACCCTGTTTCTACCAATTAGTCATGGCTTTTGTCTCCGAAGAATGGTTCAAGCTTTGCACCACCTTTAAAGGTTCAGATATATCTATTTTGGATATGTATCTCTGGAATTGTCACAATTTATTTGGGTCAAAGGTCTGGCTCAAAATCATTTGTTACACTTTCCCTTGAGCTTGTGTCATTTTCTGAAGTATCACATTTCCATTTGAGGTATTTATGTACCTACTCGGGTTATGGAAACCTTTTCGAGTTAACCTTAAATAATTAATGATTGAGTCAAGCTTGGGTTTGGAAGGGAAAACCTTTTTGAGTTGCTAAAAACATGAGAAATAAGTCAAATAAAGTCCTAGTTAGATGATGTAATTATTCAGGAGTTATTTCTCTAATTTAGATTCAGTTAATAACTCAATAGGGATAACTGTTAAGAATTAAGTAGTTCAAATTATAAAGCTTCGTTGATAAAAGTTAATATAAGTTAATTTAAATTAATCTCAAAAAAATTATTATTTAAACATACTTTTCTCTTTTTTTAATCGAAAGAATGGCCCTAAAAAATACAATTAAAATTCAGCATATGAAAACCTTTTGAAGTATTAAATAAACTTTAGCTTAAATCCTATATTACCAACTCTAACAACACCTTAAGTTTCCCCCCAAAGAAAACCACTGTGAAACCATGATCATAATTATGACAAGCCTCTATATCACACCTTAGGCTTTTGGCCATAAACTATAAAGAAAATTTATTGAATGAATATGTAAATCTCGATTCATGGTCTAAATTTACGCCTATTGTCTGCGTCTCCGTCTGCGCCATGCAATTAGTGGGGTTTTCATATAAACACGAGTAAGTCACTCGCAACATGGCTTGTGGACAGTGAACACTGGACAGATGGACACGTGGACACCTGGACAGATGGACAGATGGACAGTTCCGTCACACACAATGGAACTGCATGGGCTCAGGCCAGTAATTTGCAAATCACGCAGCTTCGCATCTCAAGTTGAAAATTGGGTTAATGCAATGCTGGGGGGCGATGGGCGACGACCGAGGGGAGCGGCTGGCTGGCTGGCCGGGATTACATGGAAACCCGTTCCCAGAGAAGGGGCTCGAAGGCGGGCTGTGCTGACGTTGTCGTTGTCTTGGCATCGCTTTTGTCTTGCAGCCCCTACAAAAGACACAACAAATCTGCGAGCGCCACACACGAGCTCCTCGAGTCACCCAAAAAGTTGGGACATGACGCACAAAATTCCGACCATACTCTGTGTTACACTTTTAGAAAATTATTGGTACTTATTGAGTCATGGAATACATAATTCTTTCTATTTATGGCTTACGAACTTATGCAGCATGCAGACAAAGTTCTCAGAACATTTGTTTAAAAGTCAGTCATTTATTTAAAAAGTTTATGAAGTCATCTCCTCTGATTGACTCATCAATCATCGTCAGTCATAAGTCATTTAATTGAAATACCAATGCAATCTTTGATTCTTTTGAAAATATAAAGTACTTAAAAATGGAATGATTAAATGTAGCTTCTCTTTTTCAATATTTGTTGATTATTTTTTATATTTAATAATAATTCAATAACTATCTCATAAAGGTTTTATTTAACGAGCTTTAATCATAATTTATCTTGACAAAATTAGATTAAAATACTCTTAAACTGACTTAAAAATATATAATAATAAAATTTGTACTAGTATTTAGGATTTATTCAAGGCTTTAGTACAGTATTTTTTGGTGACTTCGTATATTGGTTACTATATATTTCTCACAGTGCTTCAGATAAGCATGCTAGCCCGGCCAGGAGAGCGAACGAGGCACGCCATTTGGCTTACTTAATTATGTTGCAATTGGACACCGAGAGCGGCCAAGACACACAACCTGGGATTGGGATTGGAACTGGGATTGGGTTCGGGTTCGGGAATGTCTTGAAGTGGAGTGGATTCAAGTGGATGGGATAGGATCGCGATGCACTTGCTCCGCTGCGGTATGGCGTGGGCCGATGGGTTCGTTGGAAAATATATCTTCATTGGAGGCAGCGTTTCGGCAGCAGCTTCCCGATTTTCCAAGCGGAGCGCTTTCAAAATTTTTGTTTTTATTTTTTTCTTCTTCGTTACGCCTTTTCAGCCGTCGTTGCGCGATTTGTATCTCAGTTTCAGCATCTGATCAGCATCGGCTTCAGCATTAACAGTAACAGTAACAATAACAATAACCAAAGTAGCAGCCGAGAATGGTTCATGTTAATTTGATGAAAATTTGTGTGTGCGTTGGCCTTTTTGGGCTGCGCTTTTGTTAGCAGTTCATCGGAAAGACCAAAAAGAGCCGATGAAAAGGTGGAAATACGTATAAAATAAATTACACGAGGAGAAAAATGTAGAAGAAATATAAATATTTGTATTAATAACTTTAAGAATTTTGATTTAAAACCTGGTATGTGTATCTCTTTTACTGAGATCTACATTGTATATATATTACAGTTTTTAATATAAAAAAGTAACGACAACCCTTAAGAACCCACATTTTTCTTAGAGTGCACTTCAGCAAAATGGAAATCGTGCACGCCTCTTGCATTTCTCTGGCGTTTTCTTCAGATTCGGAGAAGGGCTGAGGAAGCAGCTCACGTTGCCACTAATCGGATTTTCGGCCACGGCTCGACACGGCCGTTGTTTAAACAAGTTTGTGGCATTAATCATGATTTACACCATCCTCCCCGCACACACACACACCACAACACACTCTCAATCACATTCACACTCCGGCCCCAGAGGCTGCAGCGAAAAAAGGGCCGAGAATTAGCGGGGAGGAAACATTGGAAAAGTGGGAGTTACCCATTGACAGGCCCCAAAGATCGCTTATCGCGCGATTATGTTGTACGGAAAATGCAATGGTAAGGCCACTGAACCCCACATCGCTTCGCATCGCATCGCTTTTGGGGCCTCCTGCTGGCCTATAATCAGCTCAGATTACCACAAAATAGTGCTCCATCTTCATCTCGCCCAGCTTTGGAGATGGGAATCTATGTGCGAGTACAACTGCTGCAGCAACTACAACTGGCAAGCAGCCTTGCCTCGCCTCGCCTTGCCTCGTCTGACACTTGCGGCAATTTTCTTTTCACTTTTCGCAACAAATTCTTTCTGCGTCTTTTATTGCATAATCTGGCCAAGAGAGCAAGACAAATTTACAGCCAAATTAGAACTGGCTGGGCTGCGGCTAACCGTGACTGGCGATTTCTGTTTGAAAGGGTAGAAAATTTAATGTATATGCACTAAGGCAGGGAGTTTGTCACAGGGAAATAACTTGGAAAATTATATATTATAATATTTAATAAAAAATAAATAAATTTCTATAATAAATCTATATTAAATAGGTTTCTTTAATAAATAAATATGCGTACGTTAGGAAATTTATTTCTTAAGAACCCTTAAACTATAAAATTTTTCAGTCTACATTAAATAGGCTTCCTTCTTAGATAAATGTGTGTTCGTTAAAAGAGTTATCTCTTAAGAACCCTTAGACTATACAATCTTTAAGCTCTAAAATGTCTTTGATATCTTAAAGATTATTTATTTATATTTCAAGGAAAGGTGAAACTATTGTCATAGATCTGATGATCTTAGAAACTTCTAATATTTCCTTTTGTAGTATTTATTAACTTCTACTACTTCCTTGGTAAAATATATCATTTAAATCATTTCCTCTTACGTAATTCTGTAAAACTTTCCTGTATCTAAACAAACTGGAAAATGTTGCCCATATATTATCCCGATCCAGAAAAGTCCAATCTGATTTAGTGCTGACAAGTACTTCAAAAGCAATGAAGAAATTCCATCGATATTTGCCCATTTTGGATGAGGAAGTTGCCGGTTTCTCCTTCCCCCAAGGGGCAATGTCTGGAGGGCAGAGAATACTATTGAGTCGGAGTGGGAATCTCCGCCTCCAGCTTGGGGTATTTGTCCAGTCGCATATTGGATTTCCACTTCAGCCGCCGCTGAGTGCTGCAATAATTCTCTTGCTGAAAAAATGAACAAAACTGAAAGCGGTGCTGCTTCTGCTGATGATTTTTCTGCCTTGGCTGCTGCTGCTGTTGCACTTGCCATCCGTGGACATGACTGAAATATTATTAGAAGCGGCGAGGCAGTGCGTCCTCCTTTGGCGAAACTCCTCTTCCCGGGCTGAGCATGGTCACAGGGGCGTTGCATTTTACGCTAAGTAAGAATCCGAATAGAACCCAGCCAGCTGGACCAGGAAGCATGATGTCTGCAATGTTCTTCTCCGCCTGCTTTGGCGTTGTCGTGGTCGTTCCTCTTGTTGCTCTTGTGTGTCGCTGTTGTCGTCGTCTCGGTCGTGTTAGGTTAAAGCACTGAAAATATATATTGCCTTCTTAAAATTATTAAAAAATCCTAACCTAATCAAAGAGCTAACTGGAAATATTATATTTATTGAAGGCTTTATTGAAATCATGAGGAATCACAGAAATATAAGTAGTTACTTACTCAAGAGACTGACAAACTTTTTCCAGACTTTTTAAATACTCTTAAACCTCTAGTTTTCTCCCAGTGCATTAAACTACAGGATGGAGTTGTGGGTGAGTGCCTCCAACTCGCCTAATGATGCACTGCAGCTCGCTCTGTTCTGGAATTGTGTGCATTTGCTGGCCATGGCCGATCCTGAGCTGGGACTGGGGCCAATTTAAATTCTAATTCCATGTAGCAAATCAGATTAGCTGCCGACCGACCACAAAATGGCCCAAACAGTTAGCCGGACCTGGACCGCACTTGAACCGAGTTCGGCAGCCAAGTTTTAGGCCCGGCTTCTTGGCCACGGGCTTGGTTTATTTTCGGTCAGACTCTCTTACACTTGGTTTTGGCCTAGCCCGAGGCGTTTTCACTCCTTCACCGCGGGCCGTAAAAAATCATTTTATGACTGTGGCAACAATATTTTTATGTTTTTATAAATTTATTTCACATTTTCATTTGGAAACCCGATAAGCAAACAGTCAAACAGACTTGCACTTTTCCCGGGCCTATCGCAGCTGTTTACGGCTGTTAAGTGTCGCCAAGTTTTTGTGACTCTGCTTTTTAACTGTTTTTTGAATGCATTCACGTTGCAGTTGTAAAGATTGACAAAAATGCAAACTGGTTCCCCAAATCCGACCCATCCGATTGACTGACTCCGGAGACTCTAAAGAGTCCCATAAAAATGATTTAAATTGAGATTTACTTTATTGAAGAGGTCTCTTTAGCTAACTGAGTTTCCATTTTGGCCAGAAACCCATTTGGCCCGCCTAATAGGTTTCATAAAAGACGCGAATACAAAGGGATTTTTCTTGTTGGGATTACAATTTTAATAACGAAAACGAAATAAAATTCCCAAGGTTTTGCTTGCTGTCAACACAATGGCTCGTTGGATTTTAATTAAAAGTGAAGTTTAGTGAAGGGAATAATATTTTAACGCCTTGTTAATATTTACCAATTTATGGGGTCTTCTTGAAGGATAAAAGATCATGAAGTGACAAAGTTAAAATTGATTTTTAGGAAATTTTAATTAAAAAAAATAAATATCTAAATATTGGAGTATACTTTTAAAGTATTGAAGCCTGAACACTTTTTTTTTATGAATATTGCAAAGTTGTGGCTTTTCCCTTTCATTTTGTAATTGTATTTTTTAAATACATTTCATACAACTTTCTTATATTTATTTAGCAAAAGTACAATAAACTTTGAGCTAATGAAAATAAAACGACTACAAAACTGTATTTATTTTAATGTAAGAAAGTTAAGTTAAATATGAAATAAAATCTAAGTTTTTTAGTTTGCAAGTCATTACAATTTCCTTTATTTTATAATCCTCTTCCATAAAATAAACTGGTAACTGACTCATCTTCTTCGCCTGGCTGTGGATCTCTATGTACTTTGAACTCCATCTCCATTTCCCACTGCAGTCTAGGGTCCATTTTTTAGCCCAGGGTCCACACGGAACACTCCATTAAGCCCACACATCGGCTCGGGGTCACCTCTTGGCCTGCAGCCATCGATGGCTCATTAATTTCTGCGTGGCATCCAATGAAAATAAATCGTAAATCAATAAACCGTACTCACTGGCTTTTGGGCCGTGTATTCCCCATTTTTCTCTGGCTTTCTTTAAGTGCATCTCTCTTTTTTTTGGGGGGACTGAGACCGATATTTCTGTTAAAATTTAACAGCTTTAATTTTTTGATTAATTGGCCTGCCTGCATTTAATTTTTGTTGCCTTCTGCCGCTCTTCGTGTATCTCAATTTTGATTGATGTTTTTATAATTTTATGGGTCCAGCCAAGGGAAACCCTTCGTGTATGCTGGCTGTGTAAATAACTGAGATTTTTACCCCATCCTCAAGCCAGCAAGAGGAGAACTCTGAGGTCTAGCCACAGGTGTTCGGGGCGTTTGGCAATTAAAAATTCAAATTTAATTTTAGCCTAAACGTTTCTAAACAATGCAATGAAGCCATTCACAGACACACATGCATGCGATTACACTTTGTCTGGCGCTGTCTGGCGCAGCGGGATATATACAAAGCGTCGGTGGATCGTTGGATCGGTGGATGCGTCTTGGAATGGGGTGCATCATCTGCAACGGCACAGCAAGAAATTTTTAGGAGTTATTAAAAAATCTTTGAATACAATTTGTAAAGGTAGCCAAAAATATGTAATGATTTTATTAGCGATTAAGAACAAAGTTAATTAATTATTTGCATACTTTTAGGCAGCTTATAGATTGTTCTAAGGTCTCCTTTTGATCTTTTTGCAGCTTAGATTATTAAATAAAAGTTCCAAAGAGTTACAGAAACTACGAAAAAATGTATTTAAGCATAGGAGAATTTTTGTGGGGAAAAAAATTTCGCTTTGCAATACAAGTAAAACTTTTAGGCACCCAAAGTAGGGCTTTAAAATCTCTAAAAATTCAAGAATGCAATCTTAAAGACTTTTATAATTTAACCAATGCAATTCGCATCCTTTAATATCAAAAATCAATTGCTTTGATTACCCCTTTCTGTGTGTGCATTGGACCCATTCTGAGATTTATGTAGCCAGCGGAATGGAGATGGAAATGAGCATTTCATGTTGCACTTTGTTGGCACAGTTTCTTCTCCTTCTCCTCTTTTTTTTTTTTTTGTTTTCGAAAGAATACTTCCGCATTTGGCTTGGCCGTTCTTGTTATTGTTTCTTTGCCGTGGCAATATATAGCTGGTTCTGTTTTTTGGGTTTGGACTTTTCCAGTTCCCGTTTTGTTTGGCGCCCTTAACGCTGAACGCTGAGAATGCTGGCGCATAAATAACGTGAGAATTATGGTACTCGAACTCTTTGCCAGAGAAGCCAGTTACAACCGAAGGAAGAGAACAGCGCATAAATATGCATGCGCAGCAATAAAGAAATTGGTAAATGTCCCGGTCGCAGGACCATTGTGCTGGCCAACAACTGTGTGTGCCACTTTCCGCTGATGCTGACTGCCTGCTGCCACTTTTATCCGCGATTTTTTCGGCCAGCAAAAAGGCCAGTCAGTCACTCCAGTGGCCACGTCACGCGTTGGCAATTGTTTTTGGCCCGCATTGCCAATTACGACACCATCAGCAGGCCACAGCAACTGAAGCAGCAGCAACATCGCAGCAGCAACTGAAGCAGCAGCATCGCAGCAGCATCCAAATCACAGCAGCAACACCAACTGCCAATTTATGGATGCATCGCGGTTTCGGGCCAGTTTGCAGCCTCTTTTTGGCAACCGAAAAAGAGTCAAAAACCGCTTATTATCAGCGCTTTTTACGTTTGACTGCTGGCGGGTAAAAGGTCTTCTTAGGTGCATTGGTTTAGTACTTGGGATTTTGTTTGGGTTTCGAAAACACACACAGTTCGGGAGATATTCCAGTCAGCTGGGTGTGTGTGTGCTTACATCATTTTACAACTCAAATGGGTGTGTGATAACTTTACTTGTTTTTATGATCTTGAATCGTAAGGAGCACATGAGAGATATTTTAAGCTTTATCTGCACTCAAGTGCATCTTCTTGATAGCATCATTAAATTTCTGTTTATATCCTTAGAAAGTGCATTAGACTTATAAACAAATATTTAAGGTTTGTGTTTACCATAAAATTTTGAAAGTTAAAAATGAAAAATGAGATTTCAGACAAGTAAAAGTTCTCAAGGAAAGTTGGATTTGAAATCTTAATGTAAATATGAAATATATTACTAATAATTTTAGAGAAAAAGAACCCTTCTCTTGGTTTGTAAAGGAGAAGTAGCTTCTATCACTCATAAGTTAAATGAACAATTTGTAATTGGAATAAATCTTAAAATTTTCCTCATTAACCCATCAACGTAAAAACCTATTGCATAGCTTTAAATTAAATGAAATTGAAGGCAATACCGAACAGCACTCGAACTGACAGCCACTGAACTGTCGGTTGCGTGAACTGGAGCACTCGGTCTGCAGCTCCTCCGCACAAATGACATCGGCTGACATGGCCGCAAGTCATCGGCTGGGAGCGGAGCGTGTCGTGTTTGTCATCGCAGATACTCCGCGAAGCTGACACAGAGACACGCTCCTATCTGGCTCTGGTTCGAGTCCACTCCGCTGGCACATGCTGGCACATGTGACAATTGGCATTGGCTAGAGTCCAAGCCATAGCCAGAGCCAGATCCAGATCCGAGTCCAAATGCAATGGGGGCGCAGCAACCTGTCGTTATGACAGTAATTGGCCGACATCGTCTGGAAAAGTCAGTTTCACTTTTCGCCGATGATGATGAGTTACTGATTTGGGTCAAAACCAACATCCAAGCCAGACTCCAATTCACACCTCGCTTCGATCTCTTTCAGGCGGCACATCTGCGTGCAGCAACGGACGGTGACGATGCCCGTGAAGCGGACGGAGGTCTACACGCGTCCCACCTGGAAGCACGTCTCCACGCCCTGCCAGCCGCCCACCTTCAATGGACAAATGTGCACCAGGTAAGCGGCAATTACTTGCTAAATTTAGTTTTTGATTTATTATATAAATGCGTTGTCAAAACTTTGTAGTATAATTTTTAGATAACAATGGTGTTTACTTTGTATTATTCTGTTTTACAATTATATTTATAATAAAATGTGTGTCTTTAGGGTGCAGGTGGTCCATGAGCCGGCCTACAGGGATGTGATCGACCACAAGACTGCCCAGCAGATGACCTACGACTGCTGTTCAGGTTGGAGCAGGGAAAATCCGCGGGCGGATGCGTGCATGAAACGTGAGTGAAGGATCAAATTAGTCTGAGATCTACAATCATAATATATCATATTATATGTGACACATTTTTAAGAACTTCTGAATCGTAATATAAGCCATTAAAAGAAAGTTAAAAGTGAACGGTTTTCTAGCTGTTTTTGGATACAAACAAATATCTAAAATACTAAATCAATGTTTTAGAAGATTTTGAAGTTCATTAAAAAACAATATTTTACAAAGAAAAGAATGAATAGAATAATTTTATAAAGATATAAAGATATGAAATAATTTTTCAAAGAAAAAAAAAAAGTTCTTGCACATGCAACCAAAATTCTACTAAAATTACGTATACGACTAGTTGAACAATGTAGTTGGGCAAGTTTTAAGCATTAAACAAACTTAAAGCTTCAATCTTATTTATTCATTTTTATTCATTTATTCATATTCCCACCTATAAAGGCTTTTAAAGGTTTTAATTACTCCTAAAAAATGAATTTATAAATATTTAAATTAGAAACTTGAACTAACACCTTTTCATTGCTCCTCCTTCCAGCTGTTTGCTCCACGCGCTGCCAAAATGGCGGTAATTGTACGACTCCCAACACTTGCAGCTGTCCGGCTGGTTACAGTGGACGCCACTGCGAGCAGGATGTCAACGAGTGCCTGACGGAGAAGCCCTGCGACCAGCAGTGTGTTAACACGCCCGGCTCCTACTTCTGCCGCTGTCGCCCGGGATTCGTGCTGCAGGCGGACCAGCAGAGCTGCCGGAAGACTTCTTCCCATGCAGACGATGCTTTTGAGGCGAGGGATTTGGAGAACGACATCGATGACACCGATGCCGAGGTATCCACGCGGCTGCAGAAGATCGAGCGCTCGCTGGCCAACGAGCGAGTGCACACCAACGAGTTGCAAAAGTCGCTGCAGGCCACCTACAGCGTGGTGGACACCCTCAAAAGCAGGCTGAGCACGTTGGTAAGGATTCTTTACAATGTTTTTTTAGGAATTTATATTAATAATAATTTTTAATTATTTTTTTAAACAGGAAAAGCAGGCTCAGGATGTCAGCCGGCTGCAGACGAATCTGTACAAGACAGAGTCGCGGACAAACAAGCTGGAGGGAATGCTGAACCTGCTGCTAAAGTGCCGGAATGGGCCGAATGCCAACTGCCCCTAAAACAGAACTGCATTTTATCCTTTTTCCTCCAATGCTATTACTTAAATGTTAGGTAACTTAATTAATTGTCCACTCTGTTCACGTGTGTAGCTACTCCAGCTTGTAAGCCATTCCCGAATTGCGAGTCGAGTGCCTCTGTAGTCCGTAGAACCGTAGAACCAGCCCTCGACTAGGGCTATGTATTTAGTACTTAAGCGAACGTGTCATAAATGTATCGAGATCTGAAGTTTTAGCTGTAAGCGCACCACCGCCAACTGCCCCACCAACCGATTTTCGGTGGGTGCAGCGTTTAGTTTCTGCATGTATCTGTATATAATTGTAACGTATATGAGAAATCACTGCACAAATAAATGCATTTTTAATTGATTTTGGAGTTTGTTTTGATTGGAATAAAAGGAAAATCCCAGAAGGCAATTTTCTAAGACTGAACTTTTTCTGTAATTGGTGGTAAAAAGCTAAACAAATTATTGAAATATGCGAATAATAACTGGTTTATTATGTGCTATATACATGTGTCAAGAATTCCTTTGTAGATATTGATTTTAATGTGGTTTTAAGTTATATTAATTAAAACCGAAGTAACGACTTTTTTATTTGAAATACAAAAGCTTCCTGCTATATAACGATTTATTCCTCAAATCGATAACCTAAACCGATAGCTCTCATGCAATCGATGTACGGCCGCCCTGCGGAACACCTAAATTAATACAACAATGCACCTCTGGTCACACTGTTCGAAAAATGAAGAAAAAGGAAACCCAAAACACAAACAATAGAATTTTATTATCAGTGTTCATAGGGGAGGAGGTGCAACCAGCATAAATGGAACCATGTCAGCGCAGTGTCATTGAGTAGTATGGAATTTTTATTAAGCAAACACTTTAGTAAACCTACACAACGACAGTGACGTCACGGGCCCAACTGCGCAGAAAAACAACGGAAATCTTAGAGAGTAAATCAAAAAGGGGAAAAGGGGAGCAACTGATCCCACCGACCTTGTGGCCAATTTCACTTTTACCACAATTAAAACCGATAATATATATAAAGCAAAGCAGCCAAGGGCCAAAGTTTCCATTTCACGATGACGGGTGACGAGAAGCTGCCGCTGAAGCAGGCGGAGGTCTCCATACAGAGATTCCAGGAAATGGCGGTAAATAATTCACAAAATAATCATATAATTTCTTATATTAAGAGTATAATCAACAGGTTCCCCATCACCTGAGTCTCCTGAAAAACCATCGCAGCAATATAGAGAAAAGTCTTGCCTTGGGCGACTGGCAAAAGATCAAAAAAGAGGAACTCAATGCCTTGAGAGTCATTAAACAAATAAAGAATCTGCTCCTGGAAATGGATGCATTGCGTGAAAAGGTGCGGGAAGAGGATCTGGAACGCTTCGACGACCTAATGCGGCCTGGCAGGGAGCAAGCCTTTGCGGGCATGAAGGATTTTGCAGGTAAATTCAATATATTTTTACTTTTCCGAGTAAATCCTCACAGATTTTCGCTTTCAGAACTGAAGCTCAAGTCACCCACGTCCACATTGGGCTCCCAGTACGACGAGGATCAGGATAATCCAGCCGAGAACGTGGACATGCACAATTTACCTGCTCATCAGCATATGCCTCAGCTGCAGGTCAACTTCCACCTGGAGGAGCACACGCTGGCACAACGCCAAGCCTGTCTGGATCAGATGGAGAATCTGCAGAGAGAAATCTACGATCTCCACGGCATGTTCCAGGGCATGAGGCAACTGACTGCAGAGCAATCGGTGGCTGTGGAGAAAATAGCTGACAATGCGGAGGAAGCATTGGAAAATGTACAAGAAGGCGAGCGACAGCTGCGCCAAGCACTGACCTACAAAAAAGCCATGTATCCCGTAGTGGGAGCCTTACTGGGCACCTGTGTAGGTGGACCCATTGGTTTGGTGGCTGGCATTAAAGCTGGAGGACTCGCAGCCGTTGGTTGCGGCATCCTGGGCTTCACCGGCGGCTCAGTGCTGAAAGCCAATCCCAATGTAATGCATGGCAATATTGAGGAACAGCAAGCAGAGGCTGATAGCGAGTCGACCGAAAGGCTGGAGCTGAAGGAAAAGCCAGAATGACCAGCCGGCGAACGAGCCCAGTCAATGACGACGGCTCTGGCCACCACGCACATTTGGTCGGCCAATACGCGACGCTTGGAAGCGGCCACCAGCGTCATCTCCAGCGTGCGCAGCTATTGTTCCGTTCAGTAATAATACCACACTCCCCCTTTTAGTTAAATTCCCTCACCAGTTTGTGATCATTCATGTAGGGCAGCTCACCAGCCTCATCTCCACTTCGTGTCTACTCTAAGCGTTGGATATTTGTTGTCACCATGACGTAGAATCTATATGTAACTCTTAAGGCTTTAAAATGCAATAAACACCTTAGCTTTAACTATTAACTAAAGATGGGTAATTACGTTTTAAGGCAAAATGCAAACAAAAGATAATTAGATTCGTAGCTTTTAAGGCTTTAATATGCAATATAAACTCTTAGCTAAAACACATTTGTAGAGATATTTGGTCTACAAAATCACCTAAACTAAGCGGGGTCTTAAAATCTAATGTGGATACCAAAGATAGGTAAACATTTCCCAGACTTAAAGCGGCACGTTGACCGTGGTCCAGGCCTGCTTGAAGTTCTTCTTCTGCGAGTGCTGCTTCTTGCGTAGACGCTTGGCGGTCTTCTTCTTTTTGAACCACGCCGGATAGTTGCCATACTGATCCTTGAGGGTCTTGCTGTTGAAGACATGCTCTACGCCGGTGTTCTCATTGACCACGGCCACCTTTTCGCCCTTCTCCAGGCTCTCCTGGTGCTCGAAGATCAGTTCCTGCTCCTCCTTGGATTTTGCTTCCTATAAAGGAGGAGTTTTCTTTTTAATATTTATTGGAATTAACACTGTTTTAATGAATATAACTTACCCTTTTGATCTCCTTTGAGGTCTTAACTTCCGCCACATCGCTGATATCTTTCATGATCTCATTACCATCGGCATCCAGGAGTCCCAGGGTTTTCTTCAGGCGAATTAACTCTTTGGCCTCGTACCGCGCCTTCTTGATCTTGTTCATTTCATCGCGGCGCTTTCGGGAGCGATTATTTCGGCCCATTTTGTTATTTGCAAAATAAGTAAGCGCTTAAAATTAATAATTAGAAACTGCGTTCAATTTCGTAAAAATAAACACGTGCGTTTGAACAGCTGGCTAGAGGTGGTCCGACAACTCACTCATATATCGATACATCGATTACTTTTTAGTGCTATGTGCTATCGAGATTTGCCCCGATACTTTTTAAAAATAACAGCCATTTGAATTCAATTCCAATTCTTTCCCATACACTGTAATATATTCCCAAGTTCTTTATATAAAAAAAAAAAAAAAATAAAAAATGACGACGCGTGTAAGAATGAAGAAATAAATATATTAATGTTTTATTATCTGTTTATGTATATTATTTCTAAGGTTCTTTTAAAATACAATAATTTACAGTAGATACAATAACATATATAATAATAGAGTATAAAAATAATATATGTATGTATCTGGAATTGTTTATTTACTCCAAAAAGTATCATATATTTCTTTGTGTTGTGGGTTTATCGTCCTTCTCTCGAATGAATTGACAACTAAACCTGATTCTTTATTAATTTTCAGATTGTTCATAAGATGAAAATTTGCTAAACCTAAAACCACAAATTGAGCTTCAGTGGCTTGGCTCATTTCCAACACCTCCACCCCCGTGCCTTTCATTGTTTATTTATTTACCCAATCGCTTTCTGCCCTCTCTCTAGTTTTTTCGCTCTCATCTCACTTCTCTCAGAATGCAATATGATTTTTGTATACAAACAAAATCAGCTGCTGAAGAGTGAGAGAGAGTAAAAGAGAGGCCTGCAAAATACGAAAAAATATAAAATTAAATGACTATGATCCATACGAATGCGGAATTCCCTATTGTATTTTTAATAAATGGTAGTTACTAAGCATAAAAGGAAGTGTCAGTATAATTTGAATAAAATATATTCAATCTAAAAAGAGTTTTAATTAAGCAACTATATATGTATCTGTCGATTAACCTGTCAATATAAAATGTAATATAATAATTTTTTCACACCTTAAAAATTGGCTCTGGAGGACAAGAACAGTATTTTCAGTTGATTATAGTTGAATCGATTAAAATTTTAAAATAAAAAATATTTATTGAAGTTACAGAACCTTAAATATACTAAAAAATTTTTTTTCACTTCTTAGGTGAAATATTTCAAAAACCTGACATATAGGAATAATTTTTGGGACAAGATTCTAATTAACTAACTTAAAGTGTTGCCTTCAATGGTTATTTGTTTTATGAAGATAATATTTTAGACGAGTTTTTCTTCTCAACCTATGTATTGAGTTTATATGTCAGTTACCAAAGGATGGCGATTTCTATTTAAATAAAGTGCTTGGAAACTTTTTAAGAGATCAATTCCTTGATGACTTACTACGTTTGCCTATATTTTCCTACGATAACCTGTTTTGTTTAATTTCAGCATCATTTCCGATAGCATTTTCAGCTTCAACCAATATAGAAAGAGTATCTTTTAGAGCTCTCTTGCACATGCGCAGCAGCGGAGCGGGAGAATCGGGGTAAGTGGTAAGTCGGGCTCAGCTGTAGAGTCACCAACACAGAGGCACAACCACCACGCATACCAGCACAAGCCGAGCCACACACACGGACACACTGGCTGGCCAGTTTTTGGAAGCCATCATTCGCTCGTCAGTCGTTGCTAGCATACGTCACGGAGTTCCTGTAGCGCTGCTCTTGCACCTCTCGCCCCCTGTCAGTTCTCTCTCACAAAACAGAAGCAATCAGGATACAAAATAATACGAAAAAAAATTAAATCAAAACTAAAGAACATTGATTGAAAAAAAAAGTGAAGAACGCAGCTTTGGCCAGAGGACGAGAGACCAGAGAAGGGGATAATTCCGCCGTCGACCGATCAATAAACTCCGAGCAGCAGCAGCAGCAAGTAAGTGCATTTTAACCCCCAAAATAAGTAACGCAGGCGGAAGTCGAAGTCCGCCAAGGAAAGGACACTCGAGCGAATTTGTGTACATCTTAATAAAGTATGGGGTTCCTCGAAGTTTGCTCATGATTTACATGTACACACATCACACACATCTCGAGTGCAGCCAAGCGATACATACACAAAAAAGTGCACAAAACAAAAAGACAGGAAAAAAAAATTCTGATTGCACCTTCGCATTCAAAGAGTTCACACTTTTGCGTCTGTATTTGAATGAGTGTAAATCTGTGTGTGTGTGCCAGTGAGCGAGTGTGAGTTTTCTTCGGTTTGGCCAGGCCGAGTTTTTTCCCCTCGAGTTTTTCCGGGAGTTTTCCCCCCCCCCCCAATGTATTCGACTGCAAATCGGCCGAGTTTCTCGTTAGGGGATTTCCATTCTGGGCATCTAATAGCCATAAATTTGACTTGCATCACGTTTTCAGCATTTGTTGCGATCGTTATCAGAGCCAGGCCACAGATCTCAGATCTCTGGCATTTGCCAGCTGAGTGCAGTGAGAGAAAATGTTAGTCAAACTTATTCAAAAGATACATTTTAAAAACTCTCAAAACAAAATTTTAGTTATCTTTGAAATCAATAAGAAACCTTGAATAAAAAATGATTCTTGAGTATGAGTATTTCTGAATAAATAAATAATTGAATTATTGTTAATCTAATAAACGTCAATTTACTGTAAGCCTAATCTATTTTCCCCAGTGTTAGTTCAGGCTCATTTAGCTGCTGCTCTCTGCCCCCGATCGAGTTTTGAGTTTAAACGAACATTATGACTATGTACTCATGGAGTGTCATCTGGTGACAGCAAGTGCAATGAATGTTTCGCTGATTAACATCTTAATTAGCCTTGCAATTATTTCCTCTACTGTGTCCCAGCACCACTGGCTTTTTGCCAAATAAATGCATTAAGATTCATCCGAAAGCGAAGGCAAATAGTGCTCCTTGTAGTAGAGAAGCCTCTGCCACTCCACAAGTACTATACACTTATAGTACACAAAATGAGGGCCCGAAAACCCAAGTGAATCATGCAGCAAATGTGCACAGAACAGGTCTTTGCAGTTGCAGTTGCAGTTGCCATTGTCCATTGTCCATTATCCATTTTTCGAGCCGAAGAACCGAAGGTGCTGGACTGAAACGGCGGAGCAGAGGAGTCGGGAGGAGCCGGGTCCCGGATGATAAATCAAGTCTGGCCAGTTGTTTGTCTGTGGTAACGAAAGAAAAATTGAAAAACAAAAGCCACGGACAACACACAACATAAACAGCGAACAGCTGATGATGCTGCTGCAGCTCAGCAAAACTCATCGAGTGTGTATCTGCCAGATACGTTTGCTGTCCCGATCGTGGCCAACGAATCTGGCCGTCTTAATTGGCCAAAAAGGGTAGCTCAGAGTTAAGGAAATACAACTAGTGCAGAGAGAGAAATAAGGAGAAACAGTCTTATTATAAGGAAATGTGGAGGGAAAATATATTTAAAAAAACGTAGAAGTATGATTTTTTCTAATAAACTTATATCTTTTTGATTTATTTTTAAATTATTTTGACGACCCACTTTGTTAATATTTCTCTGCCTGTAGCCATGTCAATTCCTTTGTGTGCTATTTTTGAACTAGTCTTGGCCTTTTAAGGCACTGGTCAGCTTTAAGGCGCTTTTCACTCCGATCACAAGCCGATCTGGCCAGGGATTGAAGGCAATTAAGTCATCGTTAGGCGGCATTAGGGGCTTTAATTAGTACAGCTCATTTTCGCTGCCAACTGACGCGGCAGTTTTTCACAGACCCGCGGGTCGTCTCACTCAGCCCATCGAACGCGGGGACACGGACATGGATAGAGATACCTTTCAGAAACAGATACAGATACTGATGGGAGAACCCGGCTACCAGGTAGCTGTGACGGCAGCTGGCTAATCCCAAAATGGCACGCATTTCGTCCCCGGCGGACTGCGCCTCAGACCCTCTCTCTCCCTACGCGACCCGATAATGCCCGACTATAATTAGAAAGTTAGTCAGCCGACTTGGCGTAACTGTAATTACGGCTGGGTATCCGAAAGATACCCAAACAAAAAGCAAACAATGGACACTTGATGTTTCTTGTCTCGGTTTTGGGTTACTGTTTGGGCCTGCTCCTAGCAGGTCCTGATTTATGGCAGCGGGAAGCGAGGAAAGCAGAAAGTGAAATTCGGTGTGGGAAAAACCTGTTTGCCATTTACTCAGGACATAAACAAAGGCGAAGACAAAGACGCAGCAGTGTCAAGTTCAAGTCGTACGATTATCGGGAGTTATATAAGGGTTTCAGGCGAGTTATGGATGAGTCGGGAGCAGGGGCACTTTGAACAAACATTGGTAAAAGATAAGAAGAATAACAGTTAATTAGTAAATAATTTGTAAGAAGCTAGAGCGAAGCGCAGAGTAGATATTGGCAATCATCTTGGCTTTACAATTAATTTATTTATTTTTCAATTGTAATAGAGAATGAAATTCCTAATTCCGTTGAGTCAAGCCAGAGCGACTAAGGTCTTCAGGCACTTTTCTATACTTACAAAGTTGTACTCTTATTTTTTGATAAGTAAAACAAATCATTTGCTTTTTTAAGCTGCAAAAAACTCTAATTATGAAGAGTTGGGTATTCCATAGTCGCCTCCCATGCGCAGAAAAATTCTAAAAACTCGTCTAAGCTCTACAAAAGGCTTCTTGTATTCCTTCTCCTAATTATATAATTCCGAAGTCGTGCAGTTAATTTTCTTAAATGAGATTGAATATTGCCAAATATAGTTATTTAACCTTTATTTATTTTATTAACATTTAATTTCGTTATTACGGGAAAAAGATAGTCCCGCCAAAAAGTATGCAATGATTCTTAAGCACTATTTGCTTGGTTTCTCATATTTTCATCCGTTTATCGTTAGTCGTTCAGCAAAATGTCAAAAATTATGTCATAATTCTTGAATAAACGCAGCTGCAACGAGAGCTAAAGGGAAGGAATTCCCGGGGGGATGGCCACTGCGATGGGGTGGTATTGGTGGTACCATTTTCAGGTGGTAGGCCCAGTTACTGCACACTGCGCAGTTCCCCGTTACCCATCCCCTGCGGCTGGGGGTTGCTGACGTGTTCATTTTCCACTGGCGCTGATTTGCAGCTACGCTAGGGCCTTTCATCGATCTGCAGCTTTGGCGCGTGTGGGGCTCGCATAATCTCTGCTCGAAAAGTGGGCACCATCCGGGAACCGAAAATAGCAAAGGTGACCCCCAAAAATGCTGCGGAGCGAGAAGCTGCGAAAAGTTTTTCTGGGCCTACATTTCCCTAAATGCGGAAGTCGTGGCAAAATATATATAGAGAGGTGTATATATATATTTGTATATATACATATAATTGCAGTGAGAGAGTCGAACCAAAACATTCGAAGGTTGCCTTGGCAATCATCGGGGCAGAAAGGGAGAAAGGGCCAATCAACTGCGCAGGTCAAACAAAATTGTTTGTAAACAAAATCCCACGGAGAGGAGAGAGAGAAAGAGAGTCGTGCACGACAATTTTCCTGCACCGAAAGTAGGGGAAATTTAGTAACAGCAGCAACGGTCTCGGTCCCAGTAACCAACTGCGGTCCGAACTATTTTTAACTCCTTTGGGGGTGTCTGCAAGGGGGTGGCCATTGGGTGGCGGTGGTCGATTAATACTCGCCCATAAATCTCCTTTTTAATTGGCGACGTCCAGGCACAATTGCTGTGCTTAAATAATGGCACTTTATGCATGACGGCACTGTGAGTGTTATTCACAATGGTGTCAAATATTAATTTGATTACCAAGGAAAGGGAAATTCAATTGGTTATAATAAAGGATAAAAAGGGGGTAAGGAGTCAAGAAACAAGGGTATCATTAACCTGCATTAAATAGAGCACTCTTATTGATATTATGGAAACCCTATCTTAATGAATACTTAAAGAAAATCATAACTTTCATGGGAATAATTATAGAGAAATCACCCTATATAAATATCATAATTTATATTGTATTTCTCTGCTTATAAATTCCCAATCGATCGTGTGTAGACTATTATTTATAATTACACCTCGAAGACCTTTAAATCTATTACAAACGAGATTATTTCATTGCAAGGCCCTTTGGCTGTAGTGAGAGTCATGATGATTTGGGATGACTGGAGGTGTAAAGACCTTTCTATATAGCTTTAGCTGATGTAATCCATGGCGTGGAAGGGCGCACAAATCGATTGACTCGCGGAATGTTAGATTGATTGATTGTTTACCGGAGACTGTTGGGGCCACAGACGGCGCTGACCCAGTGTTCTAAATACGGCAGCTGGGCAGGCGACTGATATTGATAAACAAAGTGATAAAATTAATGCGTCGTGCCCAGCAGATTTGCCTAAGAAGCGACACATCGACACTCGCATCTGCGTCTCACGTACTAATTGAAATTACGCGTTATTAAACAGCCACTTTGTACGTATTAAAAATATATAATAAAAAGCTCATCTAAATGCCATTAATATGTGTACAGTCCAAGTGCATCAAGGTACGCGAACTTGATATTATACATATATTTGTATATTATGTATATTGAAAGTATCTTGTGTGCGGTGACAGAGAACCTGCAGTCCCACATTTATCATCGATCGCTCGATAAGCACAGCCAGAACACATTGAACCTGACCAATGAATGATTCCCCTCCCTTCCCTCTATGCTTCGATGTGTGCAGGTACAGTGGGACCTCACAAGTGCCTCTTTGTGTGTGCAATGGGTGTGTGTGGGGGGGCCTGTGACATCAAAGAGCTGCTTGCGTCATTTTTTCGAGGAGCTTTATGGGAGGCTTGATGGGGCTTAGTATATACATTTATAGATATAGCGAATAAAGAAAACGAAACAAAAAGTGCTTTGGAAATATATAGCAAATGCTATCAAAGGAGGGAGCACTCTTTATTAAATTGTGTTGCAATTGAAATTGATTATAACTTCCACTGTTATTTGTTTTGGCTTATTGTATTATTACTTAATAAAATGTGGAAAGACTTCATTACCAATGTAATAACAAATGATATTACGCACAAAGAAGCCACACAAAGTCATGTAAAAAGTCATATCACATTGAAACGCTTATAAACAAAGTAGATAATTGTATATCTCTTACGATATCCATGTTTATTTTGTTCTATCACATATGGCATCCATTACCAAGTCTTTAATATTCCACTGACTGCAGTTGAAATACAATTCATATGCACGAGAGGCAGCATAACCATCCATAGAAATGTGCACTGAAAAAAGGAATTAGTGGGTTAAATATTAAATTATTTAACATAAATGGGATATTTTCCGTTTAATAAAATAAATAATACATTTAAAATTCTGCAAAAAACTATTTCTTTGTCTAAATAAAAATAGCTTTAAATGCCTGAAACATGATCAAAAAAGTAATAGTACTAGAAGACTTGCTTATTTCTATGGTTTTTTCTCCATTTGACTGAATATTTTTCCAGTGCACTAATGTTAGTCCCCTCGAATGGATACATAAAACGAATAAAAAGCAGCTTCACTCTATGTCGCATATATATCTAGCTTCTGCTTCTGCCGATGCGTTGGCGTTTGTCATTCGCCAGCATGACTTTGCCTCAGCTACTATTTCGATATCCCGAACTGCGCAGTATCTCCAAGTTATGCTCGTGTCGTGGACTGGATTACAGTTACAGCAGAGCTACAGTGGGCCAGCCACAGTGGGGTGATTCGGGGGAGTTGGTGCGCAATAACCCAGAAAGAAGTGCCCGGAACAGTTGAGTTCACTTCACTCCCTTTGAAGCTGCCCGCCTGAGCTGTGTGTTTGTTTGTTTGTTTGTTTCTTCAACATTTGTTGTAATCATTTAAAGGCAGAGATGCTTACAATTTATGTATGTGCCAGCTACCATAAACATTACTCGATTAGATAAAGAAAAACGATAGAGAAAGAAGAGACTCCCGCATTTCTCTTGGCATTTCGGCATTTGTTTATTTGAGTTTAAAGTGCTTTGGTTTTCTATTTTGTTTTCTATTTCGTTGGCGTCTCCTCCCGATGACGCCAATTTTGTTTACCTCTCCACGCAAAAGTAGGGGAATTTTGTTTTCATAGTGTTTATTTTTTCCTTTTTTTTTTTTTAACATAAACACGACGCGTGCAGACTGAGATTAATTATAAAGGGGAAAAATACTTGGGTTGGCCAACGGTGCGAGCAGATCACAAGATATTGTGTAGGTACATATAGTGGCCATAAACACACATAAATTTCCCTATGTAGATTTGGGCATATAGACCTGGCTATATCCGCCGATCTTTGGCACCTTTGCAGCTGTAGCCGTGAGCTACTTTCCCGCTGCTCTCGGCAAAAGCTACAACTTGTCGCCGTCAGCTGTTGCATGATAAAATTTCTAAAAATATAGAGGAGACCGCACAACAAATGGTTGCGCTAATGGCTAAACAACCTTGAACCTGGCCGAGAGGTTGTGCTTTTGCTTATGGCCAGATATATGTATATATATGTATATCTGTGCTTTCATTATCAGAAATGAAATGAAATTACCTAATGGGTGGCAAAACAAGAATCAGTTTTGGGTGTGCAATGGAACCAGTATGAGATAATTAAATCTAAAGCTTAAAATTAAAAGGAAACAATAGGGAGTTCTAAAATTGGATATACCATTTATGAGTTCTTTTTTTTATTAATTAATAATGTTGGTGAACACAGAAATACCCTATCAGTTAAGAAAAATAAAGACGTTTGCCTTCTAGCTACTTAATAAGTAGCAGCTGGCACTTGTTTGTTTTTAATTTTAATTAAATTCAAATTGCATAATGCGATTATCCACAAACTGGCTACGAAATCGAGTCTGAACTTATTTGAATGACTCGAGTGTTCTCGGTTTCACAGAGAATGACAATTTTGCAAATAGTTCTCAGGCGTTTGCGTTTCATTAGCATTTTTATGCGTTCCGACTGTCCGACAACTTATTGCTTGGCTGCCTCAGCCGTGACTCGGCATTAAAAATCTAAAATTATTGGCCAAAGAAACTGTATTTCAGCATGAACTTTGGAGTAGCCAAGCTAGCTGTCAGCTGTCTAAGCAATACTTTGCCCCAAACCCTCCTAGGCAGAGAGAGAATTATTTGCTAAAATAATTATAAAAGAAAATAAATATCATTTAAGTAAACTTGTTTACTGTTTTAACAAAAATATTTTGAAGTTTTCCGGAAATTAACTTATGTTCTTAAACAACCTTAGTTTCATAATAGTTTACTTAGAAGAATGATATAATAATTTCCTAGTTTTTGTCCCACATTTCCATTGTATCTTTTTGTTTAGTGTACTTTGCTTCCGCTGTTCCCCCCTTTTCGCGTTGCTTAGTCACTCGCTGGGCCCGTGGTAAGTCGGTGGCGAAGAGCCACTTGGTCTGGCGTCTATAGAAAAGTATCTAACAGATACAGATACGGCTACGAAGTACAGTTGGCGGGCGGGGAGTGGCGTGCGAAAGTGTGTCAATGCGCAAACGTCAGAGCAGCTGATCGCCAGCGAGAGCGTTAGTTTTTCAGAGAGTGGAGAGGCGATCGCTCTCTTTCGAGTGGCGATCGCTTTGTTGGTAAACAAAAATCACGACCAACACGTATGATCGCTCTCTCTCTCAGTCTCTCTCCCAGCTGGCGGAGCATAATGTTTTTGGCGCTGCCTGGCTTTTGTTTACTGCTGCTGCTGCGATCGTGGCTTTTTGCGTTTTAAAAAAATACATAATTATGGGCTTAGATACGCTCCCGATCGCTGCCCTCTCTCTCTCCGCTCTTTCGCCACGCTCTCTCACAGACACACTCATATGGAGGGACTCCGTTTGAGATACTTTTGAGGCTTCAGCTGCGATCGCTGCTGGCATTCGCCTTTGATATTTGAAAGCCAACGCAACAGCAACAGCAGCAGCGCCGAGTTCGAGTGCTGCGGACGGAAAGTGAAATCCACGGAAAAAGAAATAAGATTAGGTAAATACACACAACACAACACAAGCCACAAAAGAGCCCAAAAAAAGTGTGAAATTAGCCCCGAAATAAAGATAGAGAGAGAGCCGTAGAACGTTTGGCCAAACTGCAGCAGCCGCAGAAACACACAGGTAAAGATACAGATACAGATACCAGTGCAGTGGCGCGTACACACAGCCGCAGATACTTTTGTAGCTTTTGTTCTTGCGTCCGCTTTTGAAATTCAAATGCGCTTCCGCTGACTTCAGTTGGCAAACGAGTGTCGACTAGGCTGTACCTCTTCTGGGATCCGCTGTATCTGTATCCGTAACCGTGCCCGTGGTTCTCCGTGATTTTACCCGTAGTTTTGCGTGTGTTTTTCCCGTGCTAAGTTTTCAAAATCCAAATCCACCAGGTGAGAATCCTCATTAGTCAAAGGAATATTTCCCAATCCCATGCAATTTGTGATCGAATTTCTGGCACTGCCAAGGCCACCACTGACGTCACTTTGCTCGTCTTGCATAATTCCGCCTTATACCATATAGAGCGAACCCCTTTCCCAGAGCACTCAAGTGTTTGTTACAGATTGGCATTTGTTATTTTCTGCTTTTGTTTATGTGTTTTTTTTTCTTCTTTCTACCCAAAAACAAAAAGTAACAAACAAAAATACGAAATTCCATTAACAACAAAGGAACTTTTGCACTTTGACAGGGGAGAGCTTAAAGCTAATCAGATACGATTTGACTGATATGAATATATGCCCACATATATGTAGATATCAGGCTGTGTGTGTTTCTCTATATAGATTGGCTATTGGTTTGTACTTAAAAAGAAAGCTTTAGATATTGTTCTTTGTTTGAAATACTTGTTGAAGCAAAAATACATTTTCGGGTTTGGTGAAAGATTGCCAATGAGTTATATATTTAATTAGGGAAAGTACAAAGTTTAAACTAGGTAGTGCAATATGATAAAATTATGAAATGAGGTTACAGTTGTAAGGGGAAATCATTTTGATAAACACTAAGAAATTATGTTCCTTATTAAAAATAGTTATTTCAAATATTTAAAAATACTTTTCTTTATATAAGCTCTTTTTCAAAATTCCCTTTTCGGTCCATCAATCTTTGTTCAGCTCTCGTTTATTCCCCGTTATTCTCTGATCAGTGCAGCTGTCGGCTCAACTAAATTAGTTCAAGTTCATTAGCCCAGCCCCGCCATCGGGGGGTTGACTACAATCAATTGAACAAAGCCTGAACTTTCGACTGTCGGCCCGTTTGCTGCACACGCCAGACTCTGGCCGGACCTAGACTATATAGTAAACAATAGTATACAAATAGGAATTATTAGCATAGTTGGCGCTGTCTGGCGAATTCGTCTGGGGTGCGGCTTATCGGACTTCAAATGAGTTGGCGAATATTTTGTGTTTTTTGTATGGTTATCAGCCAGGCAAACTTGTTCCAAACATTGATTTGTTTACCTTTAAAGCGAACAATGCCAGCGCATTGTGAAGATAGCGAATGTCTAGGTATCGAATTTAGAGTTATATAACTTCTAGAACTATATTAGATGGAAAAGTAAGAAGATTACGAACATCAAGCAACAACAGAAAATTAAGCCACCCAGAAAATCAAATATGTTGTGAGCCAAAATAAGCACTATGATATGGCATCTGTCGATGCAGCTAGAATATATACTGAAGAGCACATTTACATATATCTCTTGCGTTTCAAGGTTATTTTTGTTTCGCTGCCGAGGGGCAGATGTTACAAAAGTGAAATTATATTTACTGGCAAACAAAATAGGCTAGAAAGGCAGATATCTCGGGGTCCATGACCAATCGTTATCAAGGGTGCCCGAGCCTGAGCCTGTGCCATAAAAGTAAGAGCCCTCGATCCGTTGTCCCCCCCGCTACGTGTTTATTAATAAAATGCCAGCACGGACCCGTAACGATGCAATCGCTGCTGCCACCACCGTTGTTGTGCAATGCAAATTTATTTCGACTGCAAAATATTTCGCCTCTATTTCGCATAGCTGCATATATGTGCTAAAATATGCATTGACGAGTGCCAAAGTCACCGCAAAATATGGCCAGGCATTTTGAGGTCAAGCGAGGCAGCTCTTTGGATAATACTTAATATAAATCTATTCGTATGCACAAGGCACTTCCTACATAATCTCCTCGCAATTATCAGAATTTATTTCCACCTCGCCAGTCCAATGGCCCCGCCATCAAATTTGATTGTCAAACTTTCGCTGACATTTTGACTCGGGTCTGCCTCATCAAGCCCAATTTTCGTACGCTTTTCTGTCTCTGCCGGAGATTTCACTTTGTTAGTTTGCCTGCTTTTCACGTTTTCGTTTTGCGGTCAAATTGCAAATTGCCATGGCAATTGTCTCTGCTAGTCCAGCTCCAGCTTTAGCTCTAACTTTAGCTACATTTCTATTTATTTTCCTTTTGTTGATGCTTATGGCTTTTTCCTCGGAGTTTTCCGTTTTCCGTGCACAATTTGATCGACAAAAATATGCCAGTTGAGCTGCTGGCATCTTTATGACGATGCGATAATCAGCTGAAAATAAGAAAATGCACAGGAACAATTTGTTTAAATTAGTAGGAAATTTTAAAAATTAAAACATGATTTCAGTTGTCAATTTGTGTAAAATTCAAAAAATTTAAATTAAAGTTCTCCGATCAAACCTCCTTTATACTTCTTCTTATATTGTTTCCGTAATTATTTTCATTAGTTTTTTATTAGAATATTTCTTCGACACAAAATTTCTCTTTGTGCTTTTTGTCAGCGATTTAGTTCAATTCATCTGGGTAAGAGATATATACGGGCATGGCTTGAGTACACATTTTCCTATTGTCATGACGTGAGCCCGATTCAAATTGCATTGCGAGTATATGCGCCGAGTACACTCGGCGATTGTGTGTGCCATATATAATTGCCTCGATCATAAGCTCGGCGCATGCACACCGCTGGAAAGCCATGAGAGGGGGCTCTCAACTGGGAAACTTAATGGGCAGTGCTGCGATACTTTGCGGCAGTGGCCCCCGTCTATTATACAGAGAGTTGTCAGCACGGTGCTACAGAAGAAATCTGATGAATGTAATCAAACGTAATTGGCGTCTCTGCTTAATTTGCGTCGAGGAAATTTCACTTTCGCAATCGAATCCGAAACCGCATTTCCATTAATTTCAACTCGAGCTCTATATATACATATTTTGAATAATGTCGAACTGATGCAATAAAAATTAATTGGCATCTTTAGGCTAGGAAATTATGCATTTGTGTTGCTCAGTTCACATGCGGATTCACACTTTAATTAAATTTTAGTAGAAAAATGAGTGAGTTCCAAGAAAAGGCAATTAAATTAATGGGTATGGAAAATGGGGAATGGTTTTTATGATGCCGATTAGATACTCTCTCAGTATTCGTTTATTTAATTTAAAAATTAGGAATAATTAAATTAAATATTTTGTTAACGAATTATGAAACTTAGTTGGAGATTGCAGCTTATATGATTGATTATCGATGGGTCAAAAAATGGCACTCCGGCTGGAAGGACCAAGTCAAACTAGTTGGTTGAGTCAAGCAAAAGCTGAAATTGCTTATAAAAGTATTTCATTTTTATTTTCTTTAATTTGCTTTACTTTTCGATTTAATTTCAATATAAAGTCTCTTAAATATCACATATTGCTGTGTCTCATTGAACATAATCCCTGTTCTAATTGCCTCTAAGCCCTTCTTAATAAGCTCTCTTTGCCCTTTGGCATATTGTCTATTTTTATAAAGTATCACTTTGGATTAAAACCGCCACTTGGCAGGGTATGGGAATTGCAATTAAATGAAATTAAGTAGCCGCCCCATTGAACCGCGTGCACCCACGCAAACAAGCTGCTTACTGCGGGCCCCACACGGGGGGCTTCCGTGAGGGGGTGGTGATTACGCAATATGCGCACAATTTGCTAAGCTCATTTCGCATTTTGCCATTTCTTTCGTTGCAGCTTCTAAGAACTAAAGCAAAACAACAGAACAAGACAGGAAAGCAGCGAAACAGCGTACAAACAACAAGAATTAAATAAAAGACTGAGCAACGTTCAAGCAAATCCAAGGAACAAAAAACCAACAGCAACATAAGCAATCTCCATTTGTCTCTCTAACTGTGAAAAATAAAAGCCCGGCAAAAGCAGCGCAAAACCAGCGAAACTTTGATCTCAGCACCCGCAAAGCAATATAGAGCCCTCTAACGCCGGATCAGAGCTCTGAAAACCCGTATAATGCTAAGCAGCCTCGCCTCCTATCTCTTTGGATCGCCAGCGACACCCGATTCAAGCAGCCAGGAAGCGAATCCCGCCCAGCAACCCAACTCGAATCCTAGCTCCGACCCAGCCACCGATCCCACGGCCGGAGATGTAATCGAGGTCACCTCATCGACGCCCTCGGTAGCGGGCAGCCAGCGGGGCCAGCCGGCGGTGCGCTCCTCCAACGGTAAAAGGGGCCGCAACAAGCGCGGCAAGCAGCAGCAGCGGATCCACCAGCAACAGCAGCAGCAGCAACAGCAGAGGAAGCAGCCGTCGACTATCACCAAGCTGCTGACGCCCTCGGGCGAGGCCATCGACGATGACTTTGACGAGGACGAGTGGTACATCGTCGAGAAGGAAGGTGAGGTTGATCAGCTAGACTTTGACCCAACAGATCATCCTAATCCTCGTATTAACCTTACAGACGAGGAGGACGACTCCCTGCCGCGCAGCGACTCCGAGGAGGAGCTCTCCGTCGTCGAGGTGACGCAGCAGCAAAGGGGGGCCACCGCCGTTGCCGCCACCTCAACTGGCGGCCATGGCCAAGCGGCCTCCTCCCGCCGGCGGCAGCACCTCAACTCGCATTCCCTGTACAGCGGGCCGCGGCCGCAGCAGCAGCGCAACTACCTGCAGCGCTCGCGTGTTGCCCGCCCGCTGAGCATCAGCACCCACAGCCCGCCCAGAAGTGTGCCTCCTGTCCAGGGGCTTCCTATGCCGCTGGGTCTGCCGCTCCAGCTGGCACTTCCGGTGGCTCTGGACACTGACAACATGAGCCAGTCGCTGTATGTGGCCTCGCCCAGCGGCAGCGACCAGGCGGCCGGCCAGGGTGCCGGTGCTGGCGTGCTGATGGAGGAGTCCTGGTACGTAACACCGCCACCATGCTTCACCTCGATTGGGCCAATCAATATGGAAACATCACCATTTGAGAATCTATTGATTGAGCATCCAAGGTTGGTGATCTTTATAGTACACAACTCCAGTCCTCCCCGAACCTCGTTCCCTCCTCCAAAAACCAACCGCAATTTACAGCCAAAAACGCACGCCAATAATATAGTTTACTTAAACTATTTATTTTTATAAAATTTACTAATGAATGATCTCTGTTTGCCTTGCAGCATGTCCGTTTATCGTAGTATTAGGTCCACCCAGGAGGGCACCGAAAGTTTTGTTAATCTTGATCTCGGGCTTTCGGCGGAGCTGCCGCAGTTGCAGGCGAATCCGGAAGCTGGTGAGGAGGCGGAGCCGGAAGCCGAGCCGGAGGCCCAGAGCCAGGCTCTCCGGGAGCAGCGCAACAATAGCGCTCGCTACGACCGCCATGCGGCCGCTCAGCTGAAGCAGCAGACGCTGGCTCGTCAGAGCCAGAAGGTAAGGATTAGCAGGAATATATAATATATAGGATTTAACATATTCCTCTGCTTGCAGAGCAACAACAAGAAGCAGCACCAGCAGCTCTGCCGCAGCGCCATAAAGCGGGCCAACAAGGTGCGCGACTTCCAGGCCAAGGCCAACCGCCCCCGCCGCTCGGAGATGCAGCACTGTAAGCTGGTCAGCGGCGCCAACAACAACCGCAGCAAGTGCTGCTACTAGGCGCACCGCACCACACCTGCAACCGCGACCGCAACCGCACCCGCACACCCACCAGCCCCCAGCCACGCTCCCAAACACACACACAACCCTCCCGCACTGGAGGAGCATTACAATCATGGCATGGATTTTAATTAGTATTTTAACTTAACCCCCAGAAGAAACGAGAAAATCGGCAAGCAAACGTGAAGAATATGCCACAAAAAATATATCAAAATCTAGCAGCTACAGAAAAAAACACATACGTTTAATTAAACTTAACAATTAATTGTGTAAAAACGAAAAACAAAAGCCACAAAAAAAATTAACTATCTGTGTAAATGCGTAGGTTTTAACGTTTGCCGTTTCTATTTCAAAACTTATATGAGAAAAAATACCAAAAAAATGCAATAAAATTTTCAAAATGAATATGCAAAAAAACCCATAAGAAAAAACAACAAAACAAATGACAAAAAAAAAAAAAAGAATTATGTATATGAAATAAGCAAGCGATTTTGTTACTATAGCAAACAGTGTTATTTATTTAATCTTAACAATCAAACACACACACGATAACTTTATGGTATGATTTGCAAAACATTTTATGTTTACCTTTGATTGAGCAATCTCTGATGGATCTTTTTTTGAGTTGAGAAAGTATGAATTTTGTGTGTAAAGTGTATGTTTATCGACATGTAGGATATAATGTATTAAACCCCCGATGCACCAGATGTAATGTTCTATATTGTATGCCTGATTATATATATGTTGGAAATGCGCGTGCGTATGTATGAAACAAAAATGTGCGAAAATGACAAACAACAACAAAAAAATGATAAAAGTATATATAACAGAAGGAAAAAATCACAATAAAAAAATGATTATGCTAAAACTAACAAGTGGACTTCTTATTTCTTATATTTTTTACTATCTCTAAAAGTTAGAAAGTTGGAAATATTATGGAAAATATAACTCACTTTTTTAGGCACTTACCAATGAAGGATTTTTTATATTTTTGCGTTCTTCTGCGCTTTTTAATCGCTTATTGATTCAACAGTTATTTATTTAATTAAAAAGAGTGCAATTATTTGTTAAAATATCTTTAAAATAACATTACACCATTTACCCAACGATAAATCTCGATCTCTTTAAATGTGGGTCAGTTGCTGTTGAACTCAGGAGTTGTCACGGTGGCTGGTCAAGGGTTGCCCTTGCTGGGATATTGATATAAGGTTTTAATGGCGTTTATTCCAGGGTCAAATTGGATGGCAGGCGGACGAGCCTTTCACAACACCTAAAGTGCCAAGTAACTAATTAGTGATTAGTATTTCAACGCAGACACGCTTGGCAAACGCAGGCAATTAAAAGAGCCTAACCTGCAGATCCGCACTCGACAGTTAGGTGCCGTTGACCTTGGCCAAAAGGTAAGGGGTTGCCCTGCTCCAAGATCCAAGCTCCAGCTTTTCCAGCTCCAGCTCCCATCTTTAGTTTCATCTCTGGCTCCACCTGTTCCATCGACTTCCGCGATGCAGAGAGCGTCTAACGGCGAACCACAACGAAAGTAAATCAGCAAATGGAATCATCACAGGCGGACTCTGTGAGATTCTTTCACAACAACCTGCAGCAGGTGAAGGAGAGCCCCTGATGGAGCCCTGAGAGCCATCAGAATGCGGTTCGCTGGCTCTGCTCTTTTACACTGGGAAAAATAGGATATTTTGTATACTATTAAGAAATATTTTAGAATATTCAGAGCTGGGAAAATTAAACTGATCTTATAAACATTTCAATCTTAAATCTCTAGGAAGAGTCACCAAAATCAGTTAATTTAATTTAATTTAAAATAAAATGGATAATTATTATTTTAAAGTATACGCATATTAAAACACTATTTAAAAAAATGTTTTGCCTTCTGGATTCCCTAAGTTCCCTAAGAACACTAATCTTGTAATCATAATATTAAAAGCCGAATAATACCCAACATTTTGCCTCTCTGTAGCAACTCAAACGGATGGGATATGTGCCTAGATGGATGGATAGAGGAAAACTCTATAAAGATCCGTGCGAGCCGCGCTTGGCTTCACACCTGCTCGCATCGCGAAGAGCTGCAAACCAGCCGCTGAGTCCGCGAAAACCTGGTAACTCGGAAAGTCCAAAAGGCAACCGGCAACGGTACTCGGTACTCGGAACTCTGTTCGGACCAACTATTATGTAAGATTGGGCAATCTGGCGAACGAAAACCCACATCCACATACTCGCACCCAACTCCCACACACACCCCCAGTCGGCGGCGGCGGTGGCAGTGGCGGCGCTGATTCTATTTGGCAAGTTGCACTTGAGTGATTTTTCGGGCTTCCAAAAAAGCAAAACGGAAAACCAACAAACCTCTGAGCAGACGTGCAATATGTAAAGCGAGCCACATAAACGACGTAGCCCCAATGACGTAGCCGAGAAAAGCCGAGACAAAAGCTTCCAACCAAAAATCGCGCAATATCAAAACCATTATCGAAAGTGAAACCCCAACAAGAAATAATAAAGAAAAGGTAAAGAGCGACTGGCAGCCAGAAAAACTTCGTTTTGTAGCGATTTGCGACGGATCGTCAACTTTTATGGCCAACGTCGCGAGGATTTGCTAAGCCCAAAGTGGAAATGGGCCAAGTTGTTCGGTGTCAGTTGGTCAAAGTGCGTGCCGAGCTGTGAATGTTGAATGGTGAACTGTGAACAGTGAACCGTGATTCGTGGTTGTGGGAGTTTACGAGAAAAGCGCGTTGGAAAAGCTAAATTCAGTTGAGAAGGTCAGTGCGGGCGTTGCTTGGAAAACTATAAGAAAAGGGATTAAATTATTTAGAACAGTCTTTAAAGAGGTGAGTACTTATATAGAAATTTTAGTTAGTTTAAAAGAGAAGTGCTTGTAAAAATCACATAAGAAAATATATTGTACTAGACAAGAAAGAAAGTGAACTTCGGGAAGCCGAAGTTAATATACCCTTGCAAGAAAATCGATCATAACTAAGCCACAAATGCTTTTATATCAACTCGGGAAGATTTTCTATGCTAGTTTTTTATTAGGTTGAGAAAACAGCATTTTAAAGTACAAATTTTAAAAATTATAAATTTGTTGTTTGTAAATATAAAACTTAGCAAAAATTGACTACAATTTCTTTTTCATCCAAACATGGCTAGATCGACTCAGCTGTCAAAGCTGATCAAAAATATATGTGATTTATAGGGTCGGCAACGACTTCTTCACTTTATTTGAGGGTTACGACTAGGATTTAGAAATATAGATAAGATTATTAACTAGAAGATAGGACATTTTAATTCTACCAGATAAAATATACTTCTATAACGTTTTCTGCTTTTACAACTTTGTATTTTTGAATTTAATGTATTTAATGTTTATATAATAATTATAATAAACATACAAGCTCTAATAATGTATATAATTTGATATTCTGAACACCAATAAGTGTTGGTATAAAGACCTCTACTCTCTGAAGGGTTTTTTTATGCTTAATTTAACATTCATAAACTGACAAATGATCATAGATAATTCCCTAACCTTTCAAATCCTTACTTGGCTCAAAAAAATCTGTCAAAGCCCCAAACCGGTATTCGCAGGAAAAACCCATAACGTGCTTGGAACCGTTAGGCGCGACTATTGGCAATTAATGCCGTTGGCCAGCAACGGGCAAAGGAATACGGCTCAAGGTCAGCCGAATGCGATTAACCATAATTATAGAGCCAAGTGTAGGAGCAACGGCAGCAGAAGAACGGCAACGCGAGTGGCGGGCGAATAATGAAAGCCAAAAACCGAAACCAAAAGCCCAAGAAGAAGCGGCAACTATTGCATAACACGAGCCAGCAACAAGCGGATAAAAAACAATAAACAAACATAAAAACAAACACCAGCAACAAGAAGTTGGAGTAATTATAACAACAATTAAGCAAACGGCGTGCGTTTTTACAGCTAAGCGAAAAGTCAGCCAAGCATTTGGCGGGCGAAGCGAACAGAAGCGGGGAATCGTTCATTAAAATGTAATCCAAGTTTAAGCGCAGACTTAAATCTGAGACTAGGTTCTGCGGGGGGGCATAATTAAACCATCGCCACGGATGACAGTTTTATGCCTTTGACCTTAACGCCTGACAAACCGAGTTACAAGATGATAATACTTCAGGTATTGTCATTGTTCTATAACTTCGGCGACATTGATATGGCGTAGAATTCCTACAGTCCAACGGAAGTAACTTTAATGCTTCTTGGAAGAAGAGAATTACTTTTTATGACGGATGTGTTCTATAGATGTTATTTATGGATTTAAGTAAGGGTACTGATTTAGTTAATGAGAAAGGAAGTCTAGATGACAGATGTACTTAGATTTAATTAATATAGATCCTACCATAATAAGGTGGTTCTGAATATCTTTGGAGGAAGTTACAGTTAAATATATTTAATATTCACAATAGCAAGAACATATAACTTCTTAGCTCGATAACCTTACTATACCCATCGTAGGATCTCATATTCACCTTCACATTTTATTGTCCGTCATAAATCATGCTAAGGGCACTTCAGCCTCCATGTCCGAGATCTTCTAGTCTTGAACATTGGCCACAATTAATTTATGAAGCACAAACTTCCTTCCTGCCGGCACGCACGTTGGTGTGGTGTAACCAACCAGCGGCGGACAACACTTGAGTGACCACTAGCAAGGTCGGCGTCCGCTCCAAGCATGACGATAGTTGTGATACCGATTCGCATTCCGATAATATTGAATGGTCGCCTATGTGACTTCATCTTGGTTTTCCTCTTGCAGCCACCGGACAGTCGAGTGATGGACATGGCAATGTACAGATTGCCAAGACGGGCGATGGCCAAGAAGCAGACGAAGATTCTGTGGACGGTTCTACTGTTGGTACTTGTCGGACTGCAGGTAAGGAACCTTTCACCTCACGTTGATTGCCCAAGCGGGTTGCACAAGCCAGATGGGCAGATGGGAAATCTAATCTAGTTAACAGTTCTTGGAGTGAACTTCCCGATTAGGCCACATGAACCGTGACCGATCGTTGGCCAATCTCTTGGCCCGTCTCTCTAACGGATATGCTCTGCTCTAATGCAGATTGCGTATCGACCGCGAGCGGAAGAAGCTTTTGTCTGGCCAAAAATTATGTGGCTTTGTTGCCATTGCTATTGCCACTGCTGCTGATGCAGCACTTTTGGTTCCATAAAACAACAAAACAAAACAAAAAACGAAAGACTTAAGACACAAACTCGCGCGAGTGATTTACTGCATTGCGTATACGCCCCACGCGCCGCACGCACTTTTGTGAATGTTTTTCTTGTTGTTTCTTGCAGTTTGTTTGCAGCTTGGAGCAAAGCACCGACTATTCGGTGGTCAGCAAGGCGGCGGGAGTGGCCACTACCACGTCAGCACCACCCACAGTGGTGGCTCCACTGCGCATTTTTAAGGGACGCATCCAAACCACCACCCCCTCGCCGAGAAGTTCGACTGGCAGTCGTCCTTTGGCCGCCGGAGCGGAAGCCCAGCAGGAGCTTGTTGGCATCTCCTCCAAGTCATACATATCCGGACCCACCACGCAGTCTTCCAAGTTATCGAAAAGAGCTGGTTTGGCGGGTCCTAAAAAGTTTCCTAAGGATGTGAGAAATCGCAGCAGCAACGCCGTGGAAAGGAATAAGTTGCAGCATGAGGTGGTGAGTTTTCACAAAACAAATACCGCCAGGAATTATATTAATTAAATGAAATAATTTTTTTAAAAGCCTGATCACGTGCCAGACTCCTCTGGCTATGTACCCCATCGTATTGGCCACCCCGTCCATCTGGATTATGGTTCCACGGGCGTGGACTCAAGTGGAGCTCCCACTGGCAGTGGCGGATATCATGCAGTGCCCTACGAGGGCAGCAAGTGGCAGGAGGAGTATTGGGATCAGGAATATGCAGGACATCAGCATCAGCACAACGGCACCAGAGTGCAGCGTAAGGAGATTTATTTTCTGATTTGATTAATTATAATCTTTAATATTTATATATTTTCTCCTTGCAGACATCGAGGCAGAGTGCCAGGATGATTACATGAAGATACGCATAGGCTTTAATGGTTCCTTCAGCGGCTTGCTGTACTCAGCTGGCTATGCCTATGATCCGGACTGTATGTATATAAATGGTTCTGGACGGGATTACTATGAGTTCTATATACAATTGAATCGCTGCGGAACTCTTGGCAAGAACTCCTTGCAAGAGGAGAGTCGCAAGAATCCCACGGTGAGAATAATTAATCCATCTATAAGATTATTTTTTTAAAGGAATTCATGTCCCACAGAACTTTATGTGGAACACAGTGACAGTTCAGTATAATCCGCTGATAGAAGAGGAGTACGATGAGCACTTTAAAGTCACCTGCGAGTATGGCTATGATTTCTGGAAGACCGTGACCTTTCCCTTTCTAGATGTGGAGTGAGTTAGACAATTCATAGGGCTAAGATCTATAAATTTATCTATATTTCTATGATCATTAAATAGAGTGGCCACTGGCAATCCCGTGGTATTCACTTTGAGTCCACCCGAGTGCTATATGGAAATCCAAAACGGTTATGGCATAGGCGGCCCCCGGGTGACCGGACCAGTGCGCGTCGGCGATCCCCTGACTCTGATCATCTATATGAGAAGCAAATATGGTAATTATATGGATAAATCATATAATCAATGAAGTGATCGATCAATGGCGATCCACAGATGGCTTCGACATCGTGGTCAACGACTGCTACGCCCACAATGGCGCCAACAAGCGGATACAGCTCATCGATCAGCATGGCTGTCCGGTGGATGACAAGCTCATCTCACGCTTCAGGGGCTCCTGGTCGGATTCCGGTGTCTACGAGACGCAGGTGTACGCCTACATGAAGACCTTCCGCTTCACTGGATCGCCGGCGCTCTACATCGAGTGCGATGTGCGCATGTGCCACGGCAGGTGTCCGGTAAGTAATTTATTTCTCTATTAATTACATAAACTAATTGATAATGTGGATCTCCTGACAGAGTCAGCCGTGTCACTGGCGGAATCTGAAGGCGGTGACCAAGCGGGACACCTCCAATATGACGGCCACGAATCTCTCGCTGCCCCCGCTGTCCACTGTCGACAGCGAAGGCATCACCACCGAGAATCCACCTTCCTCGCCGTCGCTCTCGGAGAACGTGAATCTCTTCCAGTCACTGCGTGTCCTGCAGGAGGGCGAAACCGACGGCGATGATGTGTTTGCTCATCGGCAGACGAAGCCCTTGGCTCCACACCAGACTTGTCTGAAGACCTCCACGTTCTCGGCCCTAACTGCTGGCTGCTCGGCGGTGCTGTGTGTGCTCACTGTGACGCTCTTCATCGCCTGCTCGCGGTTAAAGCGGCGCAAGGAGTCCTCGCTGTACGACTCCTACATAGCGCACAAGGGTCAAATCGATTGACGGGGCGCCAACTCCGAATTTGGCTTCGTTCTGAGCACATTGTGTATATAGTTTATGGCCCACGACATTCTGTTTTAGTTAGATCTAAGTTTGATGTAGTCTTTTTCGTAGGTTCTGAGTTAGATTTAAGTTACGATTTTGCCAACTGCGATTGCGGGGGAAAGAGGAAGTCCGTGATCTGTGAAATTATACGTTTCAAATGTTCTTCATTTCTTACCAATAAAGTATTTTAAAAGAGATATTTTAACGGAAAATGTTTGTATTTTATTTAATTGTGATATTTGAAAGTTTTGCTAAAGGAAAAAGCTTATAATTAAAGGTGTTTCCCTATTTATACATTAATATAAGGAGAAATTTAATCAAGTAGTAACATTAATTTAAGAGATATATTGATAAAGTAGAAAGATTTTCTAACAAACCCCAACATTTAAATACTTTTAACTGCAGAACAAAATTCGTCAAAAGGTTAATTAGAAATTTTTTTTCATAACCATACATGAGAAACCATTCTTTTTTTTATAGTATGTTTATAATTTATATCAAGGCTATATTTAATATTTCAAAGCTATAATATTATCTGTAACTTTGAAATTTGCGCTGTAAGAAATAATGAATCAAGTGATTTTGGTTAATTAAGTACAATACTTACCAAGGAATAAAGCGATTGAGGAATGCATTTATAAATAAATATTACTAAGCTAAAAATGGTTAATCAGATGAAATGTAATTATTTCTTAGACTTAGTAAGGCCTAAATTGTATTTTACATGATTATTTTTTAGATCTTCCATATTTCCTAGCCCACTTTTAGGCTGGTTATAAATATAAACCCCACGCGATCTTCGTGATAAATGAGTGCTAGCTTTCAGGCGTTCCATCAAATTGCGTTTAATTTGCCTAAATTGCTCAGTGGAGCATCATTAAGTAGCTCGAAGCTTCAAGCTTTATGCCGCCACACGGGGCAGGCATAAGGAAGTCGAAGGTGACGGCGACTCGTGCCACCTGTCGCACTTCCTCATGGGACTTGCGACTTGGAACTGGCTCTGTCCTCAGCCATTGACACATCCATTTTGGGGGTTTTTGTGAGCCGCTATTTATGGAGCTACTAGCGAGATTTATGTGTGTTGCGACTGAAAGTATTTATTTATTTATTTTGTTGTGGTTGGTTTTTTTTTTTTTTTGTGTTTTTTTGTGGATCGTGCACCCAGCCGCATGATTTTTGCTTCTCAGTTTGACACAAATTTTCGACTGCGGCGCGCCGCAAAACATTGCCCAAAGTGTTAATATGGTTGAGGACTTTTAATATTGCCCAACTGGCACTGCGGCAGCAACTAGCCACATTAGCAGCAGCCGCAGAAATACATACACTGCTAATTGTGCAATTTTCGATTATTATTGTTTTGGCAAACGGACCACGGCTTGGGTTCTTGGGTGTAAAAATTAACACGAAATCCGGCGGCGGCGGCTCTGGCTAATTAATTTATTTGGCTGTGCGAAAACAAACAACAGAGCTCCGGGCGAAAAACAATCCGAATGTTTATGATATCACATTACAGTTTGTGTGCAGAATATGGCAGCCTATTCACACACGATTTTGCATACAATGTGTCGTATCTTTTTTGCTCATTTATGATTAATGGCAGTTTAAGCTGCGAGTGAGCAAAACACACTAATTGAATCATAAGCTGGAAGTGGCCCTCTGAAACTGAAATTGAAATTAAAATTCCGCCACTGTCCCTGTCCCTGCCCCAGTCACTGAGTGTTTCTTTGGATAATAGATACTATGTGCTCAGACCCCACCCTGAAGAGATTTCTCCTCACCTTTTCTAGGCCATCTCGACCACGTAGATCTGCGAGCTGCGATCTGCGATCTGCAAGCGGCGACAGCGACCTTGGCGGTGGCGGGGCAAAGTGTTTCAATCGGATGCAGCGAAATAATTAAATAAAAATTTATGAAGATACAGAAATTAATTTGATGTAATTTGCGTTGGCGTTGCCATTGATTTTATCTGTTCTTCGGTTGTGTTTTTCAACTCTACTACGCTGGTGACACCAAAATGGCAGCCAAATTGCGCCAACGGAGCCGCACAAAGGCTCCAAAGTTGTGCTTTTTATGCGCTCCACGGCGACCTTAGCGTTTTTGCCCAGCGCGGCAGCAGCGAGTCTCATAACTTGCACGTTCGTGGCCTGAGTTTTTCGTCTCAAGTCTTTCGTTTTTCGTGTTCGTCTTTCATCTGGCGTTGCATTGTATTGCGCTGTCATGCGCACATGAAAATCATCATGAGGCATAGGTGGCAGTCAAACACCAAATAGCCACACAGAAAAAATCAGGCATTTTTGAAACTAATATTTACAGATGTTAATGCTTTTCGCTAAAAACTAATAATATATTAGTATAAAATATGGAAATCTAAAGGAATAAATATAAATTTTTATGTTAAGCTACATTTTAAAATATATTATTAGGTTTAAGTTTCTTACTATCAAAAATAAATAGCCGTCGTCCTTAGATTTTAGGATTTTCAAACTTATATCTATCTTGTTCCAATTGTAAGAAAATTATATTTTTCCATATAAATATAGATTTAAATTTAAAAAATTTGTTTCTGTGCAGCAAAGGTAACATCATCCACTCCAGCAACTCCAGCGACATCAGCAATGCAAAAATATGCTTTCATTACCAAACGTCTAGCATTATATGGCCTGCATAATGTTTTCCTTTAGTCGAATCATCGTTGACTATTTACCAGTTTTCCCTCTGCAGAGAATCTTCAAACGTTTTTCGGTGTTGGAACTGAAAATTGAGTTTTCATAGTACTTCCAAACAAATTAAATAAATTGTACTGCTATCAATCAATTCACGGAAGTTAACAAGCAATATAATTCGTAATTTGTAATGTAATTAAAGGTTGGGACAGGCGCTGACAGCTCCATGAGAGTTGGAAAAGGTCATAATTACCGACCAGTAAATGAAAGAGCTCTTTTGAGAAAATGCTTACCTCATCAGGTTTAAACAATAGATTATAAGCCAACTGTAACAAATGTATGCAAATGTTAAATTACTATACTTCTAGTACCATTAAAAATTAAGCAGTAAAAAAGCTTTAATTTATTTTATATTTTATTTGCAGCTGTATACAAAGTTAAAATACTAAAATATGGAAAAGTACTACTAATTTAGCTCTGTTTAACTAAAGTAGAAACGCCCTTGCATTTTTGTGCAAGTTAATTTCAAACATTTAGGCGCCATGAGGAACTGCTATTTGCTAATGATACTCAGCAGCGATTAGGCGCGGCGAAGGCGAAAAAAAGCTATGAAAAACTATGAAATAACAAATTAAGGCCCCACCCACATGACCTTTCGAGGCGTTGCCTTTGTTCGTCGCTGTTTGCTTAATTTATAGGCCCAAGTCTTGTGTCATAATTATACATTTTTATAACACAATAAAGCTGCGATCAGATAGCGGAAGCATTCTACCATTTACTTTCCGCAGCCACTGTGCTGGAAAGGCCTGCAGCCCTGGAGGCCGAGCACATGTAAACAGCAATCATCAACAGCTGATGCTTTTGTTTACAAACTAAGGGAAAGTGGGTGGTGGAAAACCCACCCTTTCGGAGGCAGGGAGCTTTCCCTATTTTCCTCTCATTTATCCGAGATTCTCGCGCATGCCCAGGGGCTTTCACTCAGATTTCGGCTGCTGCGCGCGTGAAAGTCGCAATCCCATTGATTTTTATCCTGAATCCCGAAGTAGAGTTCTTAATCCGCACCCAAACTGACGGCTCCAGTTCAAGACGAGAAATTTTGGCAAGAAAATTGCCTGAAAACCAGTGAAAATTAAGCAGAAAATTTGCTTAGAAATATCCAAAATCAAGAGAAGCTTAAGCTAAGGTGAAGTGTTGTAGTTTTGATGGCGTTTTCGAGAGTTAAAGCCTGAATTCGGATATCCTTTGTGTGCCTGCAGTTTTTTTGGGGCGTGGGCCCAGCGAAACCTCTGCTCAAAAAAAAAAATCAGTCATGTCCCTGGAGTAAGTGGAACTTACAGAAAGAAGTGGAAGACGTGAAAGGACCATGGCATCCTCTGGAAAATCCTGGCTGCTAGGCAGCATCCTCGTGCTCCTGGCCATCGCCTTAGGTACGTACGTTAAGAGCCACGGCGAAGGGAGTGGACTTAGCTCCCCCTCTTCGGGATGGGTGGTTATGTAATAAAAAAAAATGACCTGAAGCGACCTTAAGAACTCTGTTTAAACTCTGCTAACCGTTTCTTCGACCCCGTAAACAAAAAAAAAGAAAACCTATCTCTCTATTTCTCCTCTCTTAGCTAGCTTACGAATTTACAGCAATGATTTGATTTTTTTCTTAAATTCACGCTTTGCGCTGGCAGCGCCGCCTTAACAAGTTCTCCAAGCTCTCATTGTCACCACCAAGAACCAAGAACCAACGACCAACTTCAGCTCCTGGCATCCAACGTTCTGTGTATATAGCTTATAGCCACACTATTCCCCAACCTGAACAACCAAGTATAGCTCTGTCTGCTACAACAACCGCCACACAACCACCGACAACTTTCGCTGGGAAGTGAAAATATGAGACTTGGAGAATCTGCCAAAGCGTCGCTGCTGCAGCGCTGCAAACGAAAAAAAAATATATATATATATAAAAAATACCGAAAAAATTATAACCGAACCACAACTGCGCTAGTCATTCAACTGAACCATCTATCAACTCTATGTAAACTAGATCTATATATACATATATATTCCGTAACCTCAAGTAGAACTCCTCATAGCACAACCCACTCGCACTCCGTTTCAAGTGCTGCCTCAGTCTAGTATCTTCTGGATTAGCTCTATTTCTATAGACCCCTAGCTTAGCTCTAGCTATCTATCTCGCTCTCTTTCTCACTGTCTCTGTCGCTCCCGCTCTCTCCGTCTCTATCTCTCTCTCACACTCTCTCTCTCTCTCCAATGCTCGACAACTGTAAACCCGAACCAAAGCTATACTTCCAGTACACCTGCATACTCTCGTCTAACTCTAAAAGTATTGATAATATATTTATAACCCCAGCTATATCTGCTTTTGTAATTACGAATTTCTCCAGAGTCCCCCTCTGTATCTATCTCGTTCTCTCACTCTCTCTATGTCTGACTCCCGCTCTTTCTCTCTCTCTGTCTCTCTGTCTCTTTGTCCACCTCCCCACCCCTCTGACTATGTATCTATGAAAAGCGTGGTAGCCAAGGTCCTTTATGGGGACCGCAGGATGGGTGGTGGCGTACAGCATCCAGACCGACCACAGCAACCGAAATGAACAAAAACCGAAAAGAAAAAGAAAAAGAAAAGAAACAGAAAACAGCAAAGAAATGAAAATGCAATGAACCGAACCAACCAAATGCATATTATACGTGTATTTAAAGATTTCTGTATCAACTGCCGAATCTTAATTCATACTCCTTCTCTTCTGAGCAGTCCAAGAAGTAACGAAAAGAAAAGCAAATAGTAATTGTAGACCAAGTCATGTATCGTTTAGACAGAACCCCCCATATATGGTACAAAATGTATACAAGAAGTATAAAAATATAGTACATTCACCATACTCACACGCACACACTCACTCACACACACACATCCGACATTCGCTTAGTGTTCATCGTACAAGCACCACCCCCAAAAGTCATATCATTCTCCTAGCGCTAAGTGCAGCTCAAAAAAAACAAAAAATACAAAAAATAAAAAAAACGAAGTTCCGAAACTCACGCACTCTCCCAGTAGCAGCTCCAGTAGCGTGCTCCATATATATGAGACCACACGCACACGTGCTCGACAAGGATAACCCGGTCACACACACACGCAGACTAGAGTGTGGGTAACAGCATCCCTGAGCTTTCCTCTCTCTCTCTCTCTCTCCCGCTCGTTCTCTCTCCGTCTGAAGGATGTGTGCTTGGAGGAGCTTTTTCTCGGATAAAATTCGCTCAGCTGTTAACGGTGAAGCGCGACTATATAGCCATCTCTTTCCCGCCTAGAAGTAGCAAAAGAAGAAGCAGCGGAAACTCCCGTTAGGCTCCCGATAGTTGTCCCTGCTGGGGCGCCATTCAGCGTTGCACTTTGTAAAGCACTAATTATCGAATTTAGCTAGTAAAACCCTGTTCAAATAGTGTAATTTTTTTTTGTAATGCCAGGCTCTAGGACTGTGAGAACCACGAGGCACTTGCATTGGACCAACCGCTATGCAAGGGGTGGTGACCCACCCGGAGTCACTTCTCCTGTGCATAGTTCTGGTCTAATGGAAGTGACTCCCATGCGGCGTATACCCAACGTAGGCCAACAATAAGCCAACAACAGAGACAAGCCACAACATCAACAATGCCGACACACAGTATACAGTAAACACCCACAGTATGCACCACCACAGAACCAATCTAAACCACAATCGAGCGGCTCTCATGCGTCGTCCATTTTTGTTTAACTTTCCAAATCAAAATTCCAAACTAAAAATTGATGCTGAAGTTGAAGACGATGATTCGGTATAAAGTCTGAAAATGCCTCTGTCCTATCTGCCTATCTCTCTCTGTCTCTGTCTCTCTCTATCTCTCTTCCTCTCTCTGTCTATCTCTCTCGCTCTGCCTCTGTCTAAATCTATCTGTCTATAAGCTAAATCATACCAAAGCCCATTAAAAAAAAGAAATGAAAAAGAACAACAAGAAAAACTAAAACAAAGAATACAACAACTTTGCTCATCCGTTCGTTTCTTTGTTTCTCTGTATTTTCTTTCATTGCTTACTCTTTGATATATCTTTTGTGTTCCTTAAAACCCATATTGTGTATATCCTTAAAACCTTTATCCTTCTCTCCAAAACGTTGCTTACTATCTTGTGTTGCCTTGCGTTATATTACGTTTCTTTTTCCTTTTCTGTTTCGGTTCCCGTATCCGTTTCCGTTTTTCGTTGTGTTTTTTAGTCAGTGCATCCGAAGATGAAGAGCGCTTGGTGCGTGACCTCTTTCGAGGCTACAATAAACTCATACGACCCGTACAGAATATGACACAAAAAGTTGGAGTAAGATTTGGTTTGGCGTTCGTACAGCTAATCAATGTCGTAAGTGTTCTCAAAATCAAATTTGTCAATCAAAAACAACCTGAATAATAACAATAAGATTATGCTAATTAATAAAAAAAAAAACAAAAAATACAAAAAATCAAAACTAACATTCGTAGAGTGTAAATGTGTTTTCGAGTTCTGTTCCTAACAATTCTTCAGTTTCGTTGCTGTCATAATCGTCCATCTTGAAACGCCGATACAAACACAGTTCCATCGACAGTCAGAAGTACACACATCATACACACAGCCACACACCACACCACACAACGTTTCAGTTTCGGTTATGCTTTGTAAATAATTACATTACGTACACGTTGTCTTGACTTTGTATGTTTGTAGTGAACTTGATGCTAGCAAATCAAATACGAAATACAAATACTAACCCTAAACAATTAAGATTAAACAAGCAAAACAAACTAACCAACTAACTAACTAAAGTAAAGCCACATGCGAAATAATGTCTTAACTACCTTCCCACCCGCTCTCTCTCTCGATTTCTCGATTGTGTACGCCAATTCGATTCGATTTCGATTCGTTTCGAATCTCAAATGCAAATCGTACCACGTATCACGTATCACGTACTCCGTACTCCGTACGCCGTAATCCGTACACCGTACTCCGTTACGTTCTCTCACACCACCAAACCACCACCAACCAACCAACCAACCAACCAATCTACCAATCTACCAATCTACCAATCAACCAACCAAATAACCAACAACCAACCACCAAACCACCACCATCTGATCACAATCAAAACCGAAACAAACGAATTCCCGAAACCGAAAACGAATATCGAAAATCGAAACCGATCAAGAATGAGAAAAATCAAATTATGAAATCAAACGTTTGGTTACGTTTGGTTTGGTACGACTACCAGCTGCAGTGGGATGAGGCCGACTACGGCGGCATCGGGGTGTTGCGTCTGCCCCCCGACAAGGTTTGGAAGCCGGACATAGTGCTCTTCAATAAGTGAGTAAATGGCCACATTTTCTAGCTAACCCAACAACTCCAACTCTGTACACTAACCAAAGACAATAAAAACCGTAGGCGAAAGCAGAGCGACCAGTCAGTCAGAGCTTTCCACCGTAATAGATACTGTTTTTTTCCGTGAAATACTAATCCCTCTATGTTCCGCCCCCTTCCCCCCAGTGCCGATGGCAACTACGAGGTGCGCTACAAGTCCAACGTGCTGATCTATCCCACGGGAGAGGTCCTCTGGGTGCCGCCGGCCATCTACCAGAGCTCATGCACCATCGATGTGACCTACTTCCCCTTCGACCAGCAGACCTGCATCATGAAGTTCGGCTCCTGGACCTTCAACGGCGACCAGGTGTCGCTGGCGCTCTACAACAACAAGAACTTTGTGGATCTCTCCGACTACTGGAAATCCGGCACCTGGGACATAATCGAGGTGCCCGCCTACCTCAATGTCTACGAGGGCGAGGGCAACCATCCCACGGAGACGGACATCACCTTCTACATTATCATCCGGCGCAAGACCCTCTTCTACACGGTCAACTTGATCTTGCCCACGGTGCTCATCTCGTTCCTCTGCGTGCTGGTCTTCTACCTGCCAGCCGAGGCCGGCGAGAAGGTAAGCTGGAAGCTCTGCTCGAATCTCGTTTGGAGCGGTTCACGAGGTGGGGTCATGTCAACATTACACTCTCTAAAAAGCACAAGTCAGAGTATCATTTACAAAGTATTTCTTATGTATCGAGTTTCTAATTAACGAAGAGGCGACACGTTCTCGCTCACTGTTTCGGGTCAACTGTGGGATGTGGGGTCACGGCTACTGCCCGATCGGTTAATTAAGATGTTTATCCCCAGGTTACGCTTGGCATTAGCATTCTGCTGTCACTGGTTGTGTTCCTGCTGCTTGTGTCGAAGATTCTGCCGCCAACGTCGCTGGTGCTGCCACTGATCGCCAAGTATCTGCTGTTCACCTTCATCATGAACACGGTGTCCATCCTGGTGACCGTGATCATCATCAACTGGAACTTCCGGGGTCCACGCACCCACCGCATGCCGATGTACATTCGCTCCATCTTCCTGCACTACCTACCCGCCTTCCTGTTCATGAAGCGGCCGCGCAAGACCCGTCTGCGCTGGATGATGGAGATGCCCGGGATGAGCATGCCCGCCCATCCCCATCCCTCGTACGGATCGCCGGCGGAGCTGCCCAAGCATATCAGTGCCATCGGTGGCAAGCAGTCCAAGATGGAGGTCATGGAGCTGTCCGACTTGCATCATCCCAACTGCAAGATCAACCGTAAGGTCAATAGCGGCGCAGAGCTGGGCCTGGGCGATGGATGTCGCCGCGAGAGCGAGTCCTCCGACTCCATTCTCCTCTCCCCGGAGGCCAGCAAGGCCACCGAGGCGGTTGAGTTCATTGCCGAGCATTTGCGCAACGAGGATCTGTACATACAGGTGGGGATTATCCTTTGTTTTAGTAAATTAAAACTAAACCCTCAATTTTCAGACCCGCGAGGACTGGAAGTACGTGGCCATGGTGATCGATCGCTTGCAGCTGTACATCTTCTTCATTGTGACCACTGCTGGCACAGTGGGCATTCTGATGGACGCCCCGCACATCTTCGAGTACGTGGACCAGGATCGCATCATCGAGATCTACAGGGGAAAGTAAGCAGGAGCAAGGAGTCGTCGGAGCAGCCCGGGGCTGGTTGAAATGGTTAACAGCATTGCAAACGCAACAATAATAAGCAGACACGAGGTATTGGGGACGGAAGCGAACAATGAAAAATTGCAACAATTAATGCGGATTTTTAGATTTTAATAATTAATAATGAACACTAAACGATAATTGCTTGCGCAGCATTAACACCTAACATAACTAACTAATATCGACTCTTTTTGGTAAACACACACACGAATCGGAACACTAAACACTGAACACTAAACAGTCGTCAAGTAACACGAAGGCAAATAACTCACCAGCAACAATGTTAAACAAGTAAATCAAAAGTAACAAAAGAAATGCAAACAAAACCTAGTGGAATTGTGAGTAACTTTATAATTTTTAAAACGAACTTAGCTAATATAGAACTACATATATAGAATGAAGTTTAGTTTAAGTGCAATAAACAGTGGAACTTTGTTATGTTGTGCCAGACTTAAACTTAAGTAATTCCATTTTACGCATGAGATCTAAGAATGGAAGCCCAGTGAATCGATTTGTAAATGCTTCTCTAATTAATCGGTGGCTCGCCGGGTCACCAGAAACCAATAAAAATGCAAAGGTTAATTAACGAATCAAGCAATGTATGCATTTTGTATCGATTGTAGCGGCCCGCATCGCGCATACGCCGCGTATTACGCGCCAAGTCAATTGGCTTATTAACTAATTGTTATGGGCACAACATTTTATTGACCAACTGGAGAATGTCGATTCAAATGAGCATCGATTGTTCAGTTTGCCCACGGCAATAAGCATCAGCCAATTATGTAAGCACGATTCTAGTAGAACTTGGCCATATGTGATAGACGGTAGTCGTAAAAGTTCGCACATTAATCATACGCCCACGTGGCCGGTGGTGTGAATTCTGTCGGACCTAATTGGCCAAACACACAAATGGCCAGGAATCCCCTTTGGTTCCTGGTTGCAGTTCTCTTGGTACAGCTTCTCTAGCCCTCCTATCTATAGTCGGAGATCTCCTCCATCTTCGCCAGTGACTACATCAAAGGTTGCAGCATCGCCATCATCACGGCGCTGATGACGACGAGCCAAAGCCACTCGGGCTGAGAGACGTTTGAGCCAAAACTCGTCTCGCTGGCTGACTCAAAACTTCGGCATCCGCTGAGCGGTCGGAGCGCCGACTTGGCCAACTTAGGGGCTGCTCCCGGCCAGGCCGGTATAAATGCGCCAAGGGAGAACATTTGGGCAGCATTCGATTTCTGATTTTGCAACGAAGACGTCGCCTCGTCTCCCAAGCCACCTGGATAAGCCATCTCGTGTGCGGTTCGTCTGCGAAACCGGTCATAATTCGATCCGCCGTTTCGTTTTTGTGTAGTGTCGCGTCGCGTTGGGAAAACTCGGAAAACCCGCGCTCAGTTGGAATCCAGTAAACATGGTGAGTTACTGACCAGCCAGCTAGCCCACCCGGACTCATCATCCGTCATCCTCATCCGTCATCCGTGTTTCTCTGCAGCGCTGCTTCCTACCCCTGGTGGCCCTGCTCTTGGCAGCGGGTGTCCACGCGGACGTGTCCCACCTGGACACGGATCTTCAGGAGGATGGCTACCACTACAAGCAGCCTTCGGTGCCCTTTCCGCCGCCGGACTCGGGCAACGGCATTGAGGACTCGGGCATAGGAGGCCCAGGACCAGGACCCGCGCCCTCTGCCCCGGCCCCCTCGTATGGACCGCCGCAGACGCAGCCGCCGCGTCCTCCGCCGCCGCCACTGCCCACGGCACCAGCCCCAGGACCTTCCTATGGACCTCCCCAGACACAGCCTCCGCGTCCGCCACCGCAGCCCACTCCTACGGCTCCGGCTCCTTCTTATGGACCACCTCAGACACAGCCACCTCGTCCTCAGCCGCAGCCCACTCCCACAGCTCCGGCTCCATCTTATGGACCTCCCCAGACGCAGCCCCCTCGTCCTCCACCGCAGCCTGTGCCTGTGCCTACTCAGCCTGCTCCTTATAGGCCTCCGCAGACTCAGCCTCCTTCGCCGCAGCCAGGACCGGAGTACCTGCCTCCGGACCAGCCCAAGCCACGTCCCACGCCCTCACGTCCGCAGCCACCACCACCGCCGCCACCCAGGCCTCAGCCCACTCCAGGATACGGCCCACCTCCGGCACCACCAGCGCCACCAGCACCCACTCCAGGATACGGCCCACCTCCGGCACCACCAGCACCCCCAGCACCCACTCCAGGATACGGACCACCACCATCGCAGCAGCCGCCACGTCCCCAGCCTCCGCGTCCCCAGCCTCCCAGACCTCAACCTCCTAGCCCGCCGCCGCCACCACGTCCCTCGCCAGGTGCTGAGTACCTGCCGCCTCCCGGTGAGAACGAGGTGACCCCGCCGCAGCCACAGCCCACTGCCCCGGCGCCAGAGTACGGACCACCACCATCCTCGCCACCTGCACCCCCACCAGGACCCACTTACCAGCCACGGCCACCTACTCCACCAAGTCCACCTGCACCAACCTATCAGCCACGCCCACCGGCACCCACTTACCAGCCCAGTCCCCCTGCTCCACCACCAGGACCCACTTATCAGCCGCGTCCTCCGGCACCACCAGCACCAACCTACCAGCCGCAACCTCCTTCGCCCCCAGCACCACCTGCACCCACCTATCAACCTCGTCCGCCAGCACCACCGGCACCACCCACTCCGGAGTACGGACCACCGCCCACTAGCGGCGGCGAGGAGGCCGGATCCCTGGGACCCGATGGCTACAACTACAACAAGCCTGCCAGGCCCTTTACCTTCTAAAAAAGCGGCGCTTGTGCCCTACACTGTCCCGTGATCCAACATTGGACCTAAAGCCCGAAACTCAAATCTTTTCCAAATAAAAAAAAATCTCGAAAGCCAAAGCCAAAGCTGGATACGTCACTCACTCGGGGGATTCGCTCGCTGGCAGGTCAATGTCCCAGCTTGCATAGCAAAATGACCTTCTGGGTGATGATTTTTTGACAGAAGCCAGTGCATTGAAAGAAAAATTTTTGAAGGAATACCGACAAAGATATATTTTCTATTAAAAAAAAGTAAAAGGAAAAATATTCAGTTATATTTTGGTATTCTTTTTGATTTTAAATAGGTTTTATTGGGTTTTTATATAATATTTGTTCAGTGAATACGAATTATTTCTAAGACTTTTAGTCTTCATATATTTTATATACTTATATATTATATATTTCTTAGATTATCTATTATTTAAAGATCTTTATATAAAATGTAATGATTATAAATTTCAAACTCTGAATTTATGCAGAGAAGACTCATTTCTTTTAAGTTCAAAAAAACATTACAAAAAATATGAATTTAAATTGTTAAATTATCTGAGCAGTGTCCATTGTTTTTTCCAAGATAGGCAGATGGCCTAGTCAAAATATCAGTAGTTCAAGAGCAGTCCCCAGACAGCACCACCCAGTGGATCACGGAGCACGGAGCATGGAGCCGGCGGCTGGTGTCCAGTTGGTAGGTCAAATCAATCAAACCTGGGGGCGCCATAAATCAGAGGCGGAAATTCCGAGAGCGTCAAGCAGCCGTGAACGTTCTCAGGCCGCCGTTGTTTGCAATATCTAACTATAAGCCCATAACGACCATATATATATATATAGGTATATATTTTTGCGAGAGCCCATAACGACTGCAACTGCATCGCCGCATCCATACATGGGCCACTCAAGGTGCCGGCTGAGCCAAAATAAATATGAGCAACTGCGAGCCGATCGATGATCAGCTCCACGATTGACGACGACTCAATTCCCACCGACTCTCAGTCCGTTGCCAGGTTCATCAGTCATTTAGTCAATATGTCGGCGGGCCTAGTCAATAAATTGAGTTAGCCGTGGCAACTTCATTAGGTTGCCCAAAAATAAAGATAAACAAGAAAAAACTGCAGTGGCGTCGTCGTCGTCGTCTTTGTCGTCGTCGTCGTTGATGTGGTGGGTTGTGCAACGATTTTCCAATAGGGCTAAGAGGGGGTGGCTATGGTACTGGCGGCATTAAGGGGGGTACTGCCACTAATTACATAAGCACTTGCACGGCGGCCTTCAATTTCGCTGGACAGAAGGCGCCCTAAGCCCGGCCCGATCTGAGCCATTTGATTAACGTCTTAACGAGCTGGCTTGGGTGTGATTTATGTTGTCAGCCATCGGATCTGCAGCTGCACTTAGTCTTGGCTTTTTGCGTGATTTATGATTGCAGCCCGGCACTTGAAAAGATTCGGCATGACAAGGGATTCGCCACGCATTGTTTGCCTTGCCTCGATAATTATGCGATGGCAATTACTGAAATCCAAATAGAGGCAAAATGGACGGCATAGGCCCGAAAAGCAGAGCTACTCGCTCACCCGCTGACCTTAACTAATTTCGCCCATGCTAACCAGGTGGGATGGTGCTGTAGCCGGTGATTCCGCTTACGAATTTAATTCTCATTCCATCCGGGTGTAAATTTCCCAAACAAGCTATTAATATTCCCTCCCGCCGCCGCAATCAAAACGAACACGCAAATGTAAATGCGAGTAAATTATAAATATTAAGTCATTCTAAATAAAATGAAAGCAGCAAAAACAAAAAAATCATCATCATTTTACCCGGAGGGCGAAATTCTCATCTCGTCTTCTTCATCGTTAATCTCAAATTTCCAATTAATTCTTCAAAACTTATTCCGACAGGGGCTAATCGAAAATATTAATGGACATATTATAATTATGACTTAATAGACAGACAATAAAGTCACACAATGATTTATGCCGATGCCAAAAGTCGTAAAGTCGAAAATAGCACCTGTTCCCGTCTCGCTAGAAGCACCAAGAAATATTGCGCATACGCAACGTGCGCCGGCGATATTCTTGCGAGTTACGATGCGTTCGCTGCGTTGCGCGGCGTTACGTTAGCCGCCTTGTAAATCAATCACTGGCGAAATTGCCCTTGGCACAGTTTCATTTCCATATTTTTTTTCTATTCCCCTCATCTCTGGGTGTTTTTTCTGCTGTCTCGGCTCATAACTGTTCAATTGTAAAACTGGCAACGCACTCAAACGTTTTCGTCTTCGGGGCATTGCGTACGATGATTTGTGTCGACGGCAACGCCAAGCGAAATATGAATCAACCCGTCAGCGGTGTTCGAGTGGATCCGCGAGGGGGAAACGCAAACAAAGCGGTGGAATGGCGATGAAAATCACTCACGCATGTACATGCACTGGGAAAAATTGTTAAGAAGTGCTATAATATTTTTTAATTGGTTTTTTATAATTAATTTGTATTTTAAAAAATTTATTAAAGTTTTCTAAAGTGGTTTCAAAGTTAATAAAATTAATTAAACCAACTAAACACTTTCAAATATTTTTTAATTTTTAGTTTTATATTTTAGTTTTTGTTTTAAAAACTATTTTCGTTTGGGAAAAATTATAAGTTTTTAAGTATAATCATAACCTCAAAAAAGTACAATAATAAATCTTTTAACATTTTCCTTGGCTTATTTCACTCAATAATTGATTTGTTGTGCATTAAGATATCTCTTAGTTTGTGTTTGTTTCAATCATAACTGTCTAGTTAATAAATATTTCGCCTAAATGTATGCTACCAAATTATTCAATAAATTATTCAAAGTCAAGCTTAAGATAGTGCTATATAAGTTGCCTACCATTTGGCTGATTTTGGTTTTAATAAGAAGCTTATCTTAAGCTTAGTTTAAGCTTTATTGTTTATTTGTTTGTTAAAGTTTGCAGTTTTAACTCTGTTGTTTGCTTTTGTATTAAAGCTTAAACCAATAAAGTCTTTAATATGTTTATTATGATAACTAATGATAATAAAATATGATTTTTAAGTATTCATTAAAAGCTTTTCTGTAGAGGTAGTCTTGTAACAGATTAATAATTATGCTTAGACGTCATTATATATATTTAATTATTATTATATTTTCAGCATATTTATATAGGCAGTAATCAATCCAAATTATCTACAGCCTCGAATCATGAAAATCTTGGCTTGATGCCGTTACTATTTTTAAAATGATTAATATATTTTAATAATTTTCATAGGCATTCAAATAAATTGATATGAACCAAAAACCTCGATTTATGCAGAGTTTACCATAATGTCTTCACTATTTTTAGACATTTATTGCTTTTTTCGAGATGATTCATTTAAATATTCGTTCGGCAATCAGCATACACCTCGATTTAAGCCAACTGATGTCTCAATTTATAGCTCTGCACGCGAAATTCCGCATAATCCATTTGCCGCTACAACTTCCTTGTCCAATTGACCGATATTGCCGCCCGCCGCCTCCCGCCGAATAATAAATTCCCTCCTCACCCCTCCAGTCGCATGGCTGTATCGCATTAACAGCAAATTAATCAATTGCTAATAGATGTTTAACAACTGTTAACCTTCCCGGCGAGCATTCATTCAAGTGGCGAAGTTGCGAATAAATCAAGCCGCAGACAGCGGCGATTTATGATTAAACGCTGCGATTCTGCTGAGCGTGAACAAAATCGTTTAGCGGCCAAAAATTGGCAATTACTCGGTTCAGCTTGGCCTGGCCAGTGGGCTCTCCCGGCCAAGTCAGCTCGTGGCCGAAAGTGAATAGCCAGAAAATTGGCTTAGCCTTTGTTCAGGATGATTGCCCGTGTAAGCGATTTCGTAGACATTTCAAGATTTTTCAATGCAGAGCGCTGTGGGCGCCAGTGATTAGCATAATACCAAGGCATCGGCCACACATTTTGCCCGCTCTATTAAATTTTAATTATAAAACGAACAAAACGCCAACATTAATCAAGCACGGCGACAGCGAATAAATGCAGAAAAAAGCGTCAAATATGAAGACAAGTGGATTAGTCTAGATCGATCCAAAATTCATTCATTCGGTAAGCCCCAGAGGGCGGCTTTGTCACGCAAATTTATTGAATGCTGCTTCTGACTGGCTTTTAAAATGCACTGAAGAAAATGCAGCATAAATAAAACGTAATAGTTGAATGGATAAAAAGAAATACAGCTTATTTGACTCAGAGATTATTAAGTTATTTAAATATTTCTTATATGCCATTTATTCAATTTCTTTTTTGAGTTCATTTAAAAAAATTCTTTATCTTTAAAATGCTAAATTATGTTTACGTTTACAATTATATTTATATTTCTTTATCATATTTTAATTTTTAGCAAGACGTATCTTAAAACCTGAACTATGCTTAGTGCTTAATTACGGCCACAATTTTTGTCAAGTGTGACTTAGTGTTGCCTTAAATGATGCTGGCGAGCGTGAAGCAATTAACGGAATATAGTCTGGGCCACCGATCCATGTGGGTCGTTGTCTTGAGCACTGACAGCACTTGTCACACCAATCCATAATGGATGTCAAAACAGACAAAAAAACAGCAGCTTCGACAGCCGTCACAATGGATCACCGGCACCAGGTCCAAAAAGCTGGCCCGAATCTATGCAAATGCAGAGTCAACAATGGCCAAGACGACGAATCCGATTGAAAAGGCAACACGCATAGCAGTTAATCCAATGTTTACAATCTCTTTACAAATTTCGACCTTGGCCTTACAGAGACAAAGCGCAGCAAACGGCATCCGAGTGGAAACAATGTCATAGCAGTTAGTCAAATCACCGGAGAATCCTCATTTGCATGGAGCCTAAACTTTATCTGGCAGATGATCCTCTCCTCTGACTCACGGCAGGTTCGAGTCCGCGAAGAATCTTACAGAAATCCGCAGACAGAGCGGCGACTGGGGCCCAAGAAGAAGAACGAACCTTCGTCGTCGCTATTAGCCCCGTGGGGCTAATCATCGTCATAATCTCTTGCTGAAAAAAAAGAACCACAGAAACGGGTTCTGCTAATGGCCATTAACCATCCACCAAGCCTTAAATGCGACCATAATAATCAACATTTGCATTTGTGCAAATTGACTAGAATGGCTTATACTTATAAATATAGAGATATAAATATACATATGTATTTAAACTTAAATACCATTCCCTCTTTGTGTTCTTCCCGGGCGAAAACGGGTTGTCCGTCGCGACTGCGATGGCTGTTTGTCACCGAACTAGATCGGCATGAATGAAATCTGATCTATCACCTGTTTGCCTGACTCGTGGCTGCCCCTTTCGAATCACTCCATTAGCCGTAAAAGCTTAATGCCGTTTTTATTGGGGCAATTTTTCAGAACTGAAGCTATTCGATTACAGCATCTTTGAATCTCCGGCCGGCAAAGTATATACTCTTTAGGGGAAGTGTTTCCGTCTCCGTATATATACCTTCTCTCTAAATGCTTATCGCGGTCTTAATGCTGTGGCTCTGCCTAATGAAGTGGAGAATGTGACCTCTATTTGTGAATTATAACCAACCAGTTTAGATTCCAGTTCCCAATGCAGGCCAAATTCTAAGTTTATTACCATAAAATTAGTCATATTGGTCCAAATTCGATAATCAATTTGTTTTTATTATTCTTTTGGAAATAAATAACCTTTTACGGTTTATAGGAAATACATTTAGGTTGTTTTTAAATACATTTAATGATTTTTAGAACATTTTATATGCAGAAGCTTACAGCAAAAACGTTTTTATATCATAATAAAATATTAATAAGGTGAATGGATGCTGAGAAACAAATTTATGCTAAGAAGATATCATTTACTAATTAGTGATTTTAATGATCACTTTAAAAGGAAATTTTAGAATGTTAAAGGAAGTTCCTAAAAATAAATAAACTTAAAATAATAATATTATTTTAACCGAAGTCTAAGTGTTTTTAAATGTATTATGTGAAATGTGATATAAATGTAATAAAAAATAGCTAAAAAATCGATAATTCAAGCATTTTAAATCACTAATTTTAAATGACAATATCCACTTTAATTACTCGGGTAAATTTATTTCTCACTTAAAGCTCGTGAGTATAATATTATTATTGATTATATTCAGAGTTAAAGTTCGAAATGCCAGCTCATCTGGCAGCTTCGTCGATTTTTGGCGGCACGAGCCGGCCAAAAAGGTGCCAAAAGTGGCTAAATTGCTCAGGTTCACAGCCACCGACGTCGCGACGTCTCTTTTTTTTGTCTTTGGCCGATGCTTTTGGCCCCTCAGGCGGCATCGATTTCATTGTTTGCTGTTGTTGCGAAACAAATTATGGGGGGAGATGATAAAAAACTAATTATTAAGTTAAACAATGATTAGATTGGGCTCTTTGTGGCCATTCTCATTCCCATTCTCGGTCGCCTTTCAATTCCCATTCCCGCTTGGCTATTATTTTATCTCGATTCTGGCTAATTTCAATAATTAATTTATGCTTCCCATTAAATGTTAACGTTCCTCTGCGGACGCTTTCACTGTGCGCGTGTCCCGGGGCCCGCCGGTTTGTCTGCGACTGGCGATTGGAACCAGAATAATCTTTGGAGAATCTGCCTTGCCTTGGCGACGACCAAATAAAAAATAAATAAATAATTATAAACCCCTTGGCTCCAATCCAGAGAGTTAGCCGCCAGACTGTAGGTCAAGTGGCTGATGTACGATAATTGTTAAGCCATTTATTTCGTCAAATGCAGAGGCGGAAACGAGACTAAGCATCTGCGTTTGTGGTCTATTTTGAGACAATTTATTGAGGCGGTTATAAATCTGTCAAGTACCCTGAGTTTTGGAGGTGTTGCAATAAATATTTCTGGGCCTAGATCACCGTCGATGCCAAGTCTAAGGGGTCGCTCGACTGGGCCAACCTGTTTGACGCACTTTTGAAATACTTATTTCGACAAGAGTATGCCAGAGTTTCCAATTGTCTCCTCAAGATGATATATTTGCCGTGCCTCGCTTGTTGCGTAAAAATATTGAATATTCATAATGCTTCTCCGGTCTGTTTCGTGGTGAATGTGCGGAAGCTTATACAAATATAAAAATTCCATAAAATATTTACGAAGCATTGTGTCGAGACTCGTGATAAAAATAGACGGGAAAGCGAGACTAGCTTGAGAACGAGAATCTTTGCCCCGCGACAAGGTCAATAATCACATAATGATTACAGCCAAGAACTAGCTGAATTTTCTAACCAAAAATCGTTTATAGCTTCCTCTTCAGTTCTATTTATGAACACAGATGTCAAGAAGTGACACGAAGCGCAGAAAATGTTTTATATTTCTCCTATTCACACGCGCATATTCAAATGCTAAGCTGGCTGAGATAACGAGGCGTGTCTTGCCCAAACAGAGAGATCTCTTGGTAACCGAGCATACATATTCAGTGGAACCCAGGTGGGCATCTATTGTGGTCCTTATCAGGTGATGCGGATCGCTTGTAAACACACGCCCAGCTAGTCAACATTTAGCTTGGAAATTCGTATCGTATTAATGGCCCCTCTTAACCCCGGCCGGACAACAGGTCGTATGCTTAATATGTCTGAACGCTTAGAGCAAAACAAAACGATTCTCGGGGGGCACGTGAAGGCAACTGGATTCTGGCTATCGACAGGCATGGAGTCATAAATTAAGAGAATTTTCGATTACCGGCATTTAGGCGAAGCTCCTACGGCGGCTCATGGCTTTTGATTCACTCGGTGCGATCTCTCGATTTCTGGTTCCTATATGCAAATTAATCAAAACTGTCGTTGTCGTTGTCGCTACGGTTCCGGCCCCAAAAAGACACGATGATGGAAAGATCACAAACATATTAATATTATATATGGGCATTAACATAAATAAGAGTTCGCTGATATAAATGTTATCACCGACTGGAAACTGCATCGAACCACATAAAACATACATCTGCCCCGCCCTTGTCATTGATTTATGGCACTCCTTGATTACCGATCCGATCCGAGAAAAGAACACTGCTTTTCTCATACAAATGACACATTTTGCAAGTCAAATATCGCTGACTCAATAGACAATGGCCGCAAATGGCATAAGCAGCCAATAATGAATGTTTCGCGGGAGATCAAATTTATGAATGTGAAACCCAAGACGCCAGCTGACCAAAGCATTATTAATTACATTTTAAATTTTCTAATAACCGTAAAAACACACAATAAATTGTTTATTTTTTTGTTCATTACTAGATTTTATGGTGGGATTATGAAAAGTGCTGCATATATATATTTCCCATGTTCCTCGTCTTAGCCGCCGTTGACAAATGTACCATCAATCAATGCAGGTGAAAGGCACCCGAAATGATGTCACATGACCAGGCCAGAACCATTTTAAAGTGGGCTCTAAACACAGTGGTCTTTGGTGTTGTGCATATTCATGGTAACGTCTTTACAATGCCGAAAACATATTAACCATTTCCTGTGTTTGTGCCACTTAATCTTTTTGGGGGAGACCTTGATATCGAACAAATCATTTTTATTGGCACTGCATCTTTGGCTCAAGTGGCTTCATTCACTTGACGGTGGCAGGTGAATGTATTTCCCCACACACACACGCACTAAAAACGGAAATGATGTATGCCCAAAAGCCGTTAAATTCGCTTATTGTTGCCACTAAGGTCAAGAGAAGCTACAAACAATCATGCCAGCCGACGATCAAATGGCCGAAAGAGAGGGCTACCAGGTCGGCCAGATGGGCAAACAAATTTTGAATTGACATGATAAAGTCAAAATACGTTTATTGAATGGCACAAGTGTTGAGTTTAATCAGCAGCAGTGATGCGTTTCGCTTATCCCATACCCATGACTAATACTCCCTGTTGGTTCGGTTTTTCGGGGAGTTTAGCATACTTGCATGGAGCCACTTGGTTGGAAAAATATTATTCTAGCAAAGTCTTATGCAAATTCTTTTAAGCAGGAGTCAAAACAACAGACTTAGGTGACGAGTCTCAATTGAGGCACGCGCTGTGAGGCGACAGCAGGCGATAAAATCAGAGTACCAGCACTGAGGAAAATCATTCGTGACAAATTGGTATTCTTAATTGGTAAAACTATCGAGTTCGTGAGGTAGTTTATACAAAATTTGTCTAAAAATTTTAATATTTCGTTGTTTAGTAAGAATTTAAACGAAAGACTTAGGCAACGAACTTGATTGGTAACCAACACGTGTTCTTAGAGGATAAAAGGAGTGACAGGCACAATGCACAGGAAAAAATTGTGGAAAGTAAGGGAAAGTATTTATAATTTAACATAAACTACTACTTTTTTTTTAAATATGTTTTTGAAAATATTATATGAACAATATTCATTTTTAAGCATTTTAAGTTTAAAGTTTATTGCTTTAGTTTTATTGTTGAATTTGTATGCTCTTAAATTTAGTTTGTTAAATGCAATCAATTATATTCCTATTTTTCCCAGTGCATATTTACGATCTTCTCCTTGTCTTGTGACCTGTCCGTGCGTCATGGCTCGTGACGACACCGAAGTGATTGTCCAAAGGGACCAACCAGCCCCTCAAGACCCATCAGCAGCCTCTTCTAGCCGCCGTTTCTTCTCATTTCGTTTCATTTAATTTAAATTTTGATTTGAATTGCCGATGCTGTATTTTGGTTAGTTGTCGTTGTTGCTGTTGTTTCTGGTGCTGAGCGGTGCCGCTTCTGCTTCTGCTGTTAGTATTTTGTTGTTACCTTATTTATAACGCCGTGTGCGGTTTGTGTCTCATCGGGTTTCGGTTTCGGTCTCGGATTTTGACGGTCAGACCAGACTCTCTTAGACCCACGTACCGAACTGAACCGAACCGGACGGATCGGACCGAACCGGCGATATAGTATAAATTTCATACCCGCTGACCAGCTCATCATCATTTGTGCTTTGAACTTCTTAAGTGTAAATTGCTCGTCCGCATCTGCTCGAGAAAATTTCGTGACTATCCCCAAAAACCAAAAACAAATAAAAATGGTATGTGATCCTGGCAATGTCAAGGACTCCGAGTCCTAGTGATCCGCTCTGCTGACCAAGCAGGATATGAACTCCAGACCTAAAACCAAAGTGAAACGTGAACAAAAACTGAATTTGATAGCGAACCCGAAATTACTATTACCCTATCAAGTGCTCCCCAACCCAAGCTCAAGTGCCCGAAAACGACTTCATCAACGCGCTGTCCCGACTCGAGTGGCTCTCGGGACTCGATTCACTTCACACCCGTGCCGGAGACACGCACATAATTATGCTCCAGAAATAGCCCCAAAAATAGCAGCACCTCTCACTAGAATATTTTTTTTGTTTTACTTAATTGTTACCCTGTAGATACGAGTACACATGTTATAGGGTTATGTTTCTACAAACGGGAAAGGTGCAAGGGAACTGGATACATTGATACGAAAAAGGATATCATCTCCTAGGAATTAAATAACTATATATTTATTTTTATTAAATTCTCTTAAAATAAAATGTGAATTATTAAATAGAGTGCTTTGAACTTCCTTCCTAACTAACTTCCTCCTTAAACGAAAGCCCAGGAAATCCAAATAGGAACATTTTTATTAGTCTTGATATTAATTTGTCGTAATATTATCAGTGTCTTTGAACTAATTAAGAAATGTATAATTATATTACCTTGTTCCAAGCTCATTAACATTTTTAAGATGAAACTAAAGTGCGCTCATAATAGTTTGGAGGTAATGAAGTCGACTGAATTTTATTCGACAGTGCAAAAATATATATTTTTCGCGGTTCAAGATTTTTAGTGTTTAATTTTTATGAGTTCACACTGGGGTCAAGGACTTAATTGTCCCAGTATAGTAAACATTTTACTAATAAATAAATATAATCAACACATTCCTCCATTTCCTTGCAGAAATTCTTCATGCTGTTGGCCTTGGCCCTCGTGGGTGTTGCTTGTGGCGCCCAGCTGCCTGACTCCGCCACCCAGGGACCCAATCCTCAGGATATTGCTACTCCTGAGCCCGAGTACATTGACATTGAGGATCCTGCCCCCGTCGCCTCCGCTCCTGCCCCCCGTCCCGTTGCTGTCTCTGCTCCGCGCCCTGTGATCGCTGCTCCTGCACCCATTGCCCGCCCCGTGGCTCGTCCCGTCGTCCAGTCCTTCGTCCAGCAGCCCGTGCAGCAGCAGATCCTGCAGCGTGCTCAGTACCTGGCGCCAGTGGCCCAGCAGATCCAGGTGGCGCCCGTGCAGCACCTGGCTGGGCACACGTACAGCAGCAGGGCCGGCTACCAGTACCGTCGTCCAGTCTATGTAAGACGCTTCTACCGCCTGCGCCGCTACTAAGATGGGCGGCTAGCTCTTAACTATATTTAATACATGCTCGACAACCCTAGTAATCCCTCCTATATTTTGTCGTTTCTCTTCCTTCTCCCACTCCGAACTCCGAACTATCCGCACCAAAACTCCAACCAATCCCAACCGAATCAAGCATTAACCAATACCCAAACCACGCACCCATTACCACGCACTGAAAAAAACCCACTATCTCCAACTATCCAACTATCAAAACTATCCAACTATCGTTACCTAATACAACCCTAATCCTAGAACGAACCCATCAAAGAAACGACGAACTTGAACAAGAACAAGAACAAGCCAAGATCAAAAGCATAAAGAGCGAAGTACAAAGAGACAAATGATGTTCTAAAGACAAAGATCGAAAAACGAAGTATTCAGTTATTGTTGAATTGCCAAGTAAAGTACGAATAAATAAACGTAAATTATTTGTAAAAGAAAAAAATGATAAACAAATTTCGATTCCGAGTTATTTCATTCACCTGCCAAGGCCAATCAGCCTCAGCCGGGGTATCGCATCGCAACGGGCCTTAATTGTATTATTCACAGCTCATCAAGGCGCAATAAAGTGTGTCGAATTGTGGAAGATTCGTTCTCGATTTGATGAGTGCCCCCCGTCGGCGTGGGCTCCTCATTAATCACGGAATGCCATGAGGAAAATCCGTCTGTCTGTCTGCATGAGATCTCTGATATCTCCGGCATTTGCATACGGAAGCTGCGCAGAAGTACTCGTGGCCGACGTATTTGCGCACCGAGAGCACCGACTTATTACCTTAAATATATACAGTATAATAAATATAAATATATGTATGCGGTTTAATTTCGGTGTTGCGTGGCGTCGTCGCTCATTAAGTGGTGCGACTTCTTCTTCGGGCCAATTAGGTATAATTAGATATGCAGGTTCTTGCATGACTCTTGGCGGCTCGTAAACAAATAGGAATACATAAATCTAGTGGAATACTTTCAAAATACATTAAATTTAACCGGTTTAAGCTTCTGCTAAAACCTGCTAAGTTGTCCCAAAACACACGCCAGAACATACACTAGATCGATGGAAAGGCCAGAAGTGTAAACAATCCGTTTTAAAAGCCATACACTGTGCGTCTGTCCGGGTGAGACAATATGCTATTGATTGATGGATTGATTGTCAATTTGATTGCCTTGCCTCCGCTTCTATTCAGGGGCATTAACAGCCACTTTTGTCTATGCACTATGACAAACTGGGTCTCGATCGATCCAATCCACTCCACTCCATTCCTTTGTGTGCCAGCGATGACAGCGATGCTTCCGTCTCCGGCTGGGATTTCTCTTGGATTCCCTGGGTCAAGTGGAAATTATATGCCTTGACCTCGCTGCTCGCTGCGGTAATTAATTACACAGACTTACATTGACCGAGAGCGCACCTCGATACAAGCTGTGGTGTCAATTACTACATAATAAGCGTGGCTCTGTTTGATTAATTGAATTATTATGCGGAAGAAATGTGGACCCATGAAGCAATTTTTCCTTGGGAATATTTTCTGATTGGTTTCACAAATGTGTATTAATTTAGCTTGACATACAACTGAAACTTAATCAATTCATTAATTACAATAAGAAAAAATATCGTTGATTATCTTTAATGTGTAAGAAAGGGACAGATTTAAATTTACTATTAAAAAGGATGCTTCTGGTCTTAGTGGTTTGAGTTGCATACTTATAATTCAAAGTGTTATACTTCTATAATTACTCTTACTTTGTTTTGCATATATTTCGGGCGCAGTTAAAATATCGCCTTTATAAAATATTTCGCCTGAAATTAGGCTATATAAATATCGAGATTCATTTACCAAATACCATGGCAAAAAATATCATAAAGTCAATAATATTTCAAAAGCATGAAAATCGATCATAGCTTGGTCAAAAAGGCATTAATTATAATTATTTTTCGGTTTTTGATAATGTTTAGAGGATTGTTAACTACACAAACTACTTCTTAGTAAAATCACCATCACTCATATGCTTGCAAAAAAAGAAAATGGCAGCCACCACTTAGAACAAGGTATGTTAATGGAGAAATTAATTTTAGTTGTAAAAATATATATACTCTATTTAAATCTATAATGGTATATTTCTATTATTTTGTTGATGTTTAAAAATTGGTACATACAATATAAACTAAATGTTCTTAAAATAAGCACACCGTGCGTATGAGTAATCTAAGGATGTGTACATTACTCATACGCACAGCATGCACATTCAATCCAAAGAAAAATAACAAGAAAAACGAAAATAGTTCTGATCTGTCTAGAACAAGCCGATAAAATAGCTACCGCCAATTAGCATCTGGTGTATAATGCATCAACAAAAATGTCGTGCCTCAAATGAGGAAACAAATAGTTGGTTTCATTAGTGGCGAATGCGAAACGAATAAGAAACAGGCTAGACGACTGCCTGCCTGGTCGTCTGGGGTCATCAGTTTTGCTTTCTAAAAAACTAAAGTCGCAAGCCGAAAATCGAAAATCTAAAACCGTTGATGAGAGAGATAATTTATGGGCCGTGTTTATTCATTTAAACGGCGCTACTAAGAGCAACAACCGTAGATAAAGCTCTTAGGTAAATCATTCTTGGGCGTCCAGCGAAAGATAAACGTAATAATCTAATTAATTTGCATTTGCTGACAGAGAGGAAGGAACGGGTTGCGGGCCATTAGATCATGCAATCGATTTCCATAAAGCAATTCATTTTGTCAACAAACGTTCTTCTTCAGTACCGAAAACCAACAAAAATATGGACTCAACTTCCTGATCGCATTAGTTTCACTTTCACGACATCGTGGGCGGATTTAAGAATCTGCGGGGGATCTGCCGGTGTATCTGTATTCACACCTCCAACAATGCCAGCGATTGTCTTGGAGCAATTAAGGCATTGTTATAAATTATAATACCGTCGTTTATTGGAGCTCAGCCACAGCTCGGGCCATAAAATTAGAGCTTATGGCCGTTATGGCTGCTCACTTCAATTACTCAACGCTGGTTTTGTTTGGGTTTCTCTGGCGAGTCAATAAATCAAGCCGGAATTGGATACAGAGCATTACTCAGTCCCAAAAAGAAGAGATCAAAGTGTAGCCCCTGAATGAAACTGTTCTGCCGAGTTCACAGATATTTTTAGCCGGCAATTATGTGTGTGGCACTTGAGCCGAGTTCACGGTCGTGTTCTTGGCCTCATAGGATTTTCCCCAGATCCCCTTGGGAATTTTCTGTTATTAAACAATTTAGCTAATAAAAGAATAATTTTACATTTGGCAGTGCAAAGCTTTATTCGTTTTTTAGTGCAAACTCGGTAAACAATAAATAACTACAGGTAAAATACACGTGACATTGGAAGACAACAAACAAATGGCTAGTGATGATCGTCGCTTAGAAGAAGAACGGCTGGGCAGGGGCGTCGTAGTGATAGCCATCCTCGCTCTTGGGCTCCACGATCTCCTGGGGCGGCAGGTAGCTGTTCACGGGCTCCTCCAGGGGAGCGGCGTACGAGGGGATCGGGATCTTGAAGCTGGGCACCGATGGAGCCACATAGCGGGGCTGTTCGACCACGGGAGCGGAAGCAGGAAGAGGTGGCAGATAGGCTGGCTTGGGTGGGTCAACTCGCACAACTGGTGGGGGAGGAGGCAGGTAGGCGGGTTTGGGTGGGTCAACTCGGACCACAGGTGGAGGAGGAGGCAGATAGGCGGGCTTGGGTGGGTTGACCTTCACAACTGGTGGCGGAGGAGGCAGGTAAGAAGGCTTGGGGGTCCTCACCACCGGAATCTCAGGCTTCACGGTCGCGGGCGGAAGATAGACTGGAGGAGGCTGGGTCACGGGCTTGGGTGGCAGATAGCTGGGAACTGGGGCAATAACGCGCTCGGTCACTGGCTCCGGGGGCAGATAGGCCGGAGCAGGAGAGGGCAGGTCAAAGGGGATGCTTGGCGGGTCGTAGTTGTAGCCAGGATGGTCATGGTGATCATGGTGATCGTGGTGGTGGTCGTGTCCCAGGAGATGCGACACATCGGCGGCGGCCAAGGCCAAACTGCAAACCAGGATGAGGAGTTTCTGAAACATAACCAGATATATAATCCTTATTCTCAGATGATTATCCTTGAGAGCGCGAAAATACCATTTTGTGGCTGGAACGTTCTTGCTGCGACGACTGCTTCTGCCCAAGTGATACAGTTTCCGGCAAGTGCTTCTTTATTTATACAGTTAGAGAACCCGAACCTGAACCCAGTGGCCGCTATAAAGCCGTCTCGCCTCGCCATTACCATTACTTCCAAAACGCCAACGACGCTGTCGTCGCGAGAGACGATCTGGCTGCGATCTGACTACATAACGCTATATGTCTCAGCCTGTCAGCTAAGCGGCGTTTAGGGGTCTCGCCCCTTTGACAGCCGGTATTGGCACCGGTATTGGTATTTGCGTATTGGTATTGGTATTGGGAATTGGCATTCAATTTTTTATTAAATCTCTTAATTCGAAGTCATCTCGTTGCGTTGGCTTTTGTTTTTTGGCCCGGTCGGAGAGCTCTTTATGGCTGGGAGCCATAAACGTGTTGGGGTTTACGATCTTTGCTGCGTTTGCCAAGTATTTAAAATAGTTTTTGGTTAGTCAACGATCGGAATTTAAAGTTGAGCGCACTTTTGGGGCCACTCCAGTGGTATTTCGAGAGTAAAGTGTGTGGAAAGAGCTGAGGGATCTCTATTAGCTATATTTTTATGAGTTTAATCCCCTTAGTTTCTTTTTAAAGTCGAGTCCTTCATTGTTTAAGGTTTAATTAATCCTTAATGCCCTCTTGATTACCTTTCCAAGCATACATTTTCATTTCCTTTTATTTTCATTTTATATCCCTTATATTTTAAGGGATTTTTTGTTCTATTTTAACCTATTTACCTTTTAAATCGATTATGTTCCCTTAAGCAAGGCTTTTCTGTATAGTTTTTAAATTATACTGTCTTATGAAGCGGGTTTAAGAGAATAATTATTCTGTTTTCTAGTTTGATAACTAAATTTAGTGACCACACGCCATCAGTTTTATTTATTTCCTTCCAAATACAGCATCTCCAGTCCTTTTTGGTCAAACTTTTATAGCCAGGAACATTTTAGTGACCCGTTTTCTGAGTCAGCAAACGAAAATCTCTTAGTAACAAACACTATATTTTAATTAGTCTACTTTTGTGTTTAATAAGGAGTTCATAGAGCCAACTCGTCAACTTCTCTGTCACCCTCTCAGTAAGAGCATGTACCATATTCATTTTTAACTTAATTATTTAATTTAGTCCGCTCTTCTTTGAGCTTGACTTGCCCCATCTCTGTGATCTCTGGGTAACATTGAAAGAGGTCAACTGTCGCTCCATAGCCGCCGGCTGCAAGTGACGATTAGCGATTTTGGTTTCTGTAACAGACGCCGCATCCAACCAATCAATTCCTATATATATCCGTAGCCACAGCTAAAGCCGAACATCATTTTTCATTCCCAAAGACAGTAATTATAGACACTGCAGGTGATGATCAAGCCGAACTAAAACTAAAATCGAAGCTGAAGTCGAAGCTGTAGCTGATGCTGCTTGGCTACTTCGGTTGATTGGCCGCAATTATATTTGGGGGTCAGATCGATATCCACACGGATCCCTCGGGGCAGGGTGACAGCGATTTGGAGGCGATAGCTCTGACCTTGAGGATAGTGAAAGAGCGGGAGTGTAGCAATGTCTCTCGGGGGACTTAGGGAATTAACCGCTCCATTAACTCTTGGCTTTTGTGGTTTAAAATGCTTTTAATTTGTACAGCTTAAAGCTAGATGCAGGTG